>JAMQGT020013178.1:47500-62518 GCA_024447675.2 Pterophyllum scalare | reverse complement strand
CTTGCTCAGTTTTATAGTAAGAGAGTCAAAATTTTAGACAGACCCACAAAAATTAGAGATGGACTGACCCAGTAATGAAAAATGCAAACCGCAAGCTGGTCTTGTTTTTATTATCATTAGTAGTAGTAGTAGTAGTAGTAGTAGTAGTAGTAGTAGTAGTAAGTTATTTGGACCCAGGATCTCAACACATTTTTAGTGTGTCCACCAAAGGTTTCAGTCCACTGGCTGGCTTTGCAAAGTGGGATTTTTATTTCTTTTTCACAAGGAAATATTGTGCAGCAAGTTATTAATAATGCATCACATCATGAGGGTGAGCATTTGAACTTTTAATTTGAGCCATGGGTCCGAATTAAAGTCAGTTTTACAGCTTTCTACTGACATTGCACGTGGCTTGGCATACTGCAGAAGGAGAAAATATCCAGTGAGCTCCCAGTGAAAATGCCTAGTGGATGTTAGAAGAATGGTCAGAGAAGAATGGTCAGACTGCTTTGAGCTGATAGGAAGCCACCAGTAACTCAAATAACCACGTGCTACAATCAAGGCATGCAGAAGAGCATCTCTGAATGCACAATACGTTGAACTTTGAAGCAAATAGGCTACAGCGGCAGAAGACTACACCAGGTGCCACTTCTGCTAAGAAAAAGGAACTAATGCTACAGTTTGTACAGGCTCACCAAAATTGGACAATGGAAGATTGGAAAAACATTTCCTGGTCCAATACAGTCTCCATTTCTGCTGCAGCATTCGAATGGTAAGGTCTGAATTTGGGGTAAACAACATGAAAAAATGGATCCATCCTGCCGTGTGTCAGTGGCTCAGGCTGGTGGTGTGGGAGATATGTTCATGACACATTTTGCGTGCCTTAGTACCAACTGAGCATCATTTAAATGCCACAGTCTAATTCCGTATTGCTGCTGATCATGTCCATCACTTTATGGCCACGCTGCACTGATCTCTGATGGCTGCAGGATAACATGCAATGCCACAAAGCTCGAATCATCTCAAACTGGTTTCTTGAACATAACAATGAGTTCACTGTACTGGAATGGCATCCACAGTCACCAGATCTCGATCCAACAGATCATCTCTAGGATGTGGTGTAATGGGAGATTTGCGTCATGAATATGCAGTTGAGAAATCTGCACCAGTTGCATGAAACTGTTATGTCAGTATGGACTAAAATCTCTGAGGAATGTTTCTAAAACCTTATTGAATCTATGACATGAAGAATTAAGGCAGTTCTTAAGGCAAATAGGGGCCCAACCCTGTACTAGCAAGTTATAACTAATAAAGTGACCAGCAAATGTATTTTGTAAATGGATGGTTCATAAAATGTGAAAATTCTTAGGAAGTACTTTTTACAGCTAAAAGAAAAGGGGATATTTGGAGATGACTTTCTTTTTTAAATAGATTGATGTGTATTGCTTTTGTAGTGGTCTATAACTCTTAAGATCAGATTAAGCTGGATAGGGGCTTTGAGCCAGGGCCTGAAATTCATATTTCAAAAAGGGGGGAATTCCCCCATTACTGGTCTGACTCACTTTTGAAATACTTGCAGCTCTGAGATGACCCTGCCAAAAGCACTTTTTACAAATGCTACTATAATCAGTGATCTAACTGTACTTTCACTAAAAGGAAATTGAGCATTCACTAAAATGTCTCACAGTCCAGTTTATCTTTTACTAAAAGTGTATCTTCAAAGGGGAAAATAGTGTTAATAATTTTTACACATTATTATGCTGTTCTAACAAGATTATCACTAAAAATTCAACACCGTAATTGAGACGTTAATACTCCTTTCAGTGTCCTGCAACCAGTCAAAAAAAATGCAAATGTGGGAAAAGGTCATTTTAACAGAAGTGACACCTCCGTAACCTGTATGTTAAACATGTTAGCTTAAGCAAGGAAGTGAGAGAGAGCGTCACAACACATTAAACCTGCACAAAAGCTGCTACAACTGGAACCACATAGGGATTTAGATTTCATGATAAAAGATTTAAAAAAACATAAATGACATGCAGTCTCATTTACCCAAGTTAAAGCAGATAATAAATTTGACTGTGTGCGCGTACTCTACCAGTTGCCTTTCCCTCAGTTGCACACCTGGCACAGAGTACGCTTTATTTGGACTGTATCTTCACCTTAATAATGTTAAAATTACCTGTCTGAAGCTGACTGGGCTGAGAATTACTAGATTAAAGTAATTGTGTGGAGGGATTTTCCTGCATTGTGTTAGATTTGTGAGAATCTGTTAAATTATGCAGAATACCCACAATCCTGCACTGATGGCCATGATGAACTAAAATGAGTTTGACATCCCTGTTTCTTTTTATATGGATGAAATAAATAGCTGACATGACAGAAGGGTTGTTCCCTTCTAACCCCATCAGAATCAGCTGATTATTTTTGTAAAAAAACTGCAACCAAACCAATTTCACCCCCACTCCATGTGTTACAATCTAAAGCCAAAGTCTTGTTTTGTCCAGCACTATAGCCAACTTTGTGCATCAGTATCACAGGATATGTTAGTGTTTCAGTAGCAAAACTGAGCCAGCTTAATGTCTCTGACGTAAAGCAATAGAACCAAGAATTGGTAGTCTGGATGTTTTGTCCATTTTCTGATAAAGGGGTGGAGGGTATCTCAGGAACTTGTTAATGAGTGGGGTGAGAGTGGAACAAGAGATTGACAGACGGATTGGTGAATGTGAAAGTGAACCCGTCGGTCTACTCACCTGTGGCCACAAGCCATGGGTAGTGACCAAAAGAATGAGATCTGAGATACAAGCAGCAGAAACAAGCTTCTTCCAAAGGGTATCTGAACTCACCCTGTGAGATGGGGTGAGGAGCTTGGTCATTCGTAGAGCCGCTAGTCCTCCACATCAAAAGAAGCCAGTTGAAGTGTTTGGACATCTGACCAGGATGCTTCCTGGACACCTCCTAGGTGAGGTGTTGGATAAAATGTGTTTTTCAGCCCTGGAAAATTCATGTGGGTATCTAAGCTAAGTAAGATGTTATGAGGACTCAAAGATGCTGGAAAAAAGAATTAAAATGATAGTAAAGATTTCAGCCCACCCCTTATCCAGCCTACTTTGTGGCCCTGTGCCTCAGAAAATATTAATAGTATGAAGCTAACATTTTTGCGTACTGTCATTAAATATACAAGTTATTGCACAAAAGAACAACCAGCTGATTCTGGCAGGGTCAGGTGGGACTTTTTTCACATTTGGTTGATTTTATAGAATGGCCCACAATTAAAGTATTACTTAAAGAAGTAACTTCCTTATAGCCACAAATCAGCTCAAGAGCTTGATGTTATTGTTGTCTGTATGAAAGGCACAGAAAGCAAAACTCAAGTACAAACAATGTACTGAGTGCTGGATGAAAGCTGTAGTCACTGTACAGTCACTGCTGTAATGTAAAACTTTTTGAAGCCTTTGTTGCATAAGCAGAATTCTTTGTTGTTGATGGCATATTGATTTGAAAACAAGATATACATTAGTTATCCCAGACGTTGGGAAATTCCTGTGTTAACATCAGCCAAAACATTAAACAAAACCTATAATAAAACAACATGAAGTAAACGAGCTCAGTAAAATAAAAAGAATATGACAAGGCAAATTAGCTCACATGTGTAAAAATCAGCTAAAAGGAAAGAGCTCAATTAATTAAAAAAATGCTATATAATATAATAAAGGAGCTAAATAAATGAAAATCTAAATAAAATAATAAAACACAATGTAAAAAGACTAGAACATAAGCTTATTTTTACCAGATTAGCCACTACTATAACAGATTTTACTACATCTTTAAATTCTGCGCCTTTCTACTTACTAACATCCTGTTAGAATCTGGAACTCTAGAGTCACTGTAGGGTTAAAGGTTATTGAAGCACCTCTTTTTGTTTACAATCCCTTTTATTTTTGTAGATGAATGTGGGCGTTGCTCACAGCGAGGTGAACCCCAACACACGGGTGATGAACAGCAGAGGGATATGGCTCACCTATCTGCTGCTGACCGTCGTGTTGCACGTCATCCTGCTCAGCATCCCTTTCTTCACTGTGCCGCTCGTCTGGACGCTTACCAATGTCATCCACAATCTGGTCAGTAAAGAAATTCAACCTGAACTACTGTGCTGAGTAAATGGTAACCCTTTTAATTAGGAATTTAAAAACAAAAAACGAGGCACTGCAAGAGTGCAAACCATACATACACGTGGGGGCCAAACTACTGAGGAGCATTTAGAGTTGCTGCAGTGGAATATCAGTAAAACGATCCAGCTGCTGCATCATTGTTTCACTTTGATGTTCAGGGTGTTTTTGAATTCACCCTCTGCAGGCTCATCATTTTCATTTCCATCAAACGATGTGGACATCCTTTCATTGCTAACACATTATCCAGTCCATACCAGGACAGGTATCCTGCAGGAGTTTTTCCCACTGAGATCTGATCTGTTTTCAAAGAGTTCCTTGAATTTCTCTGAGCAGTGTATTTCCTGGTGAACAGAGTGAATGTGAGTCCGGATGTTTCTGTCGGCGAGTCCCTCCCACGCTCACCGACGCAGCCCATTCATCCAGGACAGAAATAACCAGCAGCCGGGGAACCTCGCTCAACAGTACGCCAGGAAATTCTTTCAGTCCATCTCTGAGCGCGCCGCCCACTTCCACCGACCGAGTTCAAGGTCAAAGGCAGGAAGACGATGGCCCGGTCTGCCGCCGCTGACACGTTTCATAGAAAGCACTGCTGCCTCTTCAGACTGCTCAGAGTCAACGCTGAACAGCACGTCCATGTTTGTCTTCATCGAAATCAAATCATTCCTGCTGTGAATGCAAAGCCTCCAAATTCTGACGTGATGGTTCGTCTGTATCTAACTCGGATTTCAGGCAGGTGCAAACACTTCAAATCAATTAACTCATCAATAATTAACTTATCAATAAGTGTTTCAGAGAATTTCCTGCTTTATTTTATTTTAGTTTCCATTTATTGACTCTTGTAACTGTTTTATATTTGATGTTTTATTTTCTGATCTTTTTATTTATTTCACTTTATTAACCTAAGAAGGTAAATATGCCACAGACGCGGAGTGGAGGTGCAGGGCAGAGCGGTGGCACAGTGGTTAGCACTGCTGCCTCACAGCACGAAGGTCCTGGGTTTGAATTTACCATCAGGCCTTCCTATGTGGAGTCTGCATGTTCTCCCCGTGTCTGTGTGGGTTCTCCGGGTTCCTCCCACAGTCCAAACACATGTAGTTAGTGGGGTTGGGTTACCCGGTGACACTAAATCGCCGCAGGTGTGAATTTGTGATCCCACCAATAAACCATATGACTAACCTGCTGTCTCTCTCTGGTTCTCCCAGTGCTCTCAGTCACCTAAAACCAGAGGAGGCGGAGCTAATTTGTTAATTGAGCCGTTAACGGTAGTCCAGTTTTAGTGTACGTTTTCCTAATGTCAGTGTAGGAGAGAAACCTGCTGACCTCTGTGAGGTTGGTTCCTGGTCTTCTTGCTCGCGTCTCCTCGATTGTGTTCAGCTTGGAAGTAATTTTTGGAAAACTGGCAGGAATGATAATATTATTAATGTAAAGCATTAATATCTGGGGCACTGGTCTCAGTTCATTCAGCTGTTTTTTAAGCAAATGCACCAAACGGACTCTTTTGTGCTCCAAAGTAAACGAGTTGTGTCTATAGCGAATGATGACATTTTGTGAATTCTGGTGATGAAGAAAACAGAAAAAGGAAGGCAGACGGCATTTCGAAGAGTTCTGGACCTTAAATTTAAGATTTTTAAGACCTTCTACCAGGTTTTCATACCAGGTGGAGATGGATGACAGCATTAGGATGGACGCCCAGATCCTTGTTGTTGAAAACGTCTTTTTCATCATACCCAATCTGGACACCTGGCCGGACACCCCCGCCCCCCCGTCTGAGCTGAGACTGGTTTGATCCACCAGCTGAGACAGAGAGGCTTAAAACAATGAGTCACTGAGCAACAGAGCGAGAAAGCACAAGACAGAAAGCTGGAAAACGAAAGGCAGGAACAGAGGAAAACACGACTGCAGACGAGTGATTTTCCAGGGTGTGTCAGTCAGACTCAAACCACTACAACCAAACCACATACAGGGACCGAGTGACAGCCGGCCGACGTGAACACAAGGAAACTCTCAGTGCCCAGATTTAAAGAATTAGCCTGCTGTTAATCAGTGTTTATGTTAATGTCAATAAAGCCCACATGCAAGCCCCCAAGGACCTCCAGAGGCTTTGGTTCCTGATGGGAACGTGACTGCCTATAAACAGCTCGCAGACAGACTGTCTCACTTTTCCAAATGATGCTCCCAACACGGCACGTTTACTTCAGTGGCTGATGAATACATGATGTTTCTCATCTGACTATATATATATTTTTTCTCAAGTAATGGAAAAACTTTCCCTGCAGGGAATGAGTTAAAAAGCAGGATGGATTCTTCTGCAGACAAACATCGACATCCAGGGCTGAAAAAAGAACAGGCTCCAACAGCTGCAGTTCCTGTGCAGGCCAGCAGAGGCAGCAGTGAGTCAGTCCCCACAGACTCCCATGTTACATAAGCATGTTTACAGCTGATACAGAACCTGCTTTGGTCTCTGGAGCTAATTTCCCCCTTAATAACAGCTGTACGGGGGAGGATGTTTAATAACTCACCTGTTTAAAGTTTGCATTATAAGGGGCGTGGCCTCTCTGACAGGTGGATGGCCACACAGGTGGCTGTAGCTGCTAGCTGTCTGCTAGGCTTCACCTCAGCTAACTGGAGTCCCTGAACTGGACCTCTGGGCCGTGTTTGTGCTGTTGGAGCTTGTTGGAGCATTTTTGGTGTAATTATCTGTCACCTCAATGAAAACGTTCAGATCATGATTTGATGATCACCTCTCTCCGTACGAAGGTGTGAGGCTCTCCTCAGACGGAGGTAAAGAGTTCGGCTCTCACACGTTCCTCGGGCCTCGCGCTGAAACGAGCGCTTGATCTATAATGGATGCTCAGCTGGAAAGTTATAGCACACTTCCTCCAAACTCCAGAGGAGATCCTCCGCCTGCAGGGACTTATTCAGCAGAAATGTCTGGATCCACTAAAAATCGCAGGAAGGTTTATTATAGAGTCCGTTTGAAGAGCTGCAGATCGGAGCCTCAGAGCAGAGTCGAGTTCCTGCTGAGTCAGATCACACAGTTCAACCAAAGTGAGCCCAGAAACACGTGAGGAACTCCTCCATCAGGACCCTCGGAGGCAAACCTGAGGGTCACGTGACCCCCCATCTTAGAGATCTTTCAGCAAAGGTCAGAGCTGGTCATTTATTTTGAACGTACCTCGAACAAACGCACTCACAGCATCATAAAGTGACTCTACAGAAAGCTGTGACGCCTCGATACTCGTCTTTACTTTCACATTTCAGAGTTTGATATGCCAACACCAACAGCTCACTCTCACTTCATTAGGAAAAACAGAGGAAACGGCCCTTTACTGCAAGGAAATAAACATTTTAGAGCTCCGATCAATCTTAAGTCAGTTTAAATGAAGTGCTTTGATTTATGAGTTTCTCTGCTCAGACACGGAGGTCAGCCTTTAATCTGCACTCACGTGAATGTGGATTACACACTCGCTGATGGAGGTGAAGATGCTGCTGCAGCAAACAAAATGTGGAGCACTTTGTTTGACATTACATTACAGCTTTATTGTTTACAAGAGCTTCACATCAAGGTCACTGTAGTGGACTAAAAGCAGGTGTGGAAGCAGGTTAAAGTTAACGAACTTAAGTGAAAACGTGAAATGAAGCGAATACGGTGAAGCTGACACGTCTGCATGAGTCAAATATGTCATGAAGGTCTTAAAATCCTTAAATCTGATTTTGTCTTCCAACATGATGGAAACAGGATGTGACATACGAGGATGATGATGATGCACGTATCAAACGCTCCTTTCCCCGTCACAAAAACCCGCTCGCTGTTCAGCTCAGTGACTTCAGTCATCAAGATATCCAGATGAAGAGGAGGAAGAGGAGAAGCAGCAGAAGGACTGGGCTTGCATTACGATGCAGCAGCTGCTGTCTGTGGATGGTCACATGACATCAGCACAGCCCAGTGAACACTTGTGTTGGAGACTCGCTGCATCAATGACCTGCCGGTGAACACGCTCGTGCTCCCGCCTGGACGAGAGCTGCACGACGAGCTGAAACGCAACCACAGCTCCGGCCGCTGTGACATCATTCTTTGGGGACGCCCCGCCGTTCACGAGGTCGACGTAAACGGTCACTCAGATGGCACAAAGGCGGTCTTCGGTCAACACAATCCACGTAGAAATAAAAGGATTCTTCTCCTACCCGTGACTATGGGCAGTTTCCTCAGGGCGCCTCCTGCTGGCCCATTCGTGCTGCAGTGGAGGGCAGCAGGTACCTTTGGCTGCAGTCCTGATGGTCACAAACCTCCGTGTGTCCCCCGCCGACTCGGTCTTATTTATACGTTTGTTTTTAAATTATATTTAAAGTTCACGAAAGTGAATCGAGTTAAATCTGCCCCTAATAAATACCCCAGATTGGACTAAAGCAGACCCTCTCTGCAGTGAATACAGGAGTTCAGAACTAATTAAAATATGACCTAATGAAGCATGGCAGCCTGTAACGCTGAGGTTTACACGAGCAGAGGTGAAAGCTGACGGGGAGACGGCACACGTCTCTCCACAGCCTCCTTCCTTCTTCCTCTCCACGTGCTGTAAATAAATCACCCTGACATGCTGTTACAGATCAGCGCCTCATACAAGAACAACTGACAAACACTTCTGCAGAGGGAGAACAGCTTCACATTTCACAGGGTTGCATCAGTGGAACAAAAAAAGTCTGTTTGTAAAAGTGCAGAACAGAGAGGCCTGCAGAGGTGATGGGGGGGGGCTGCAGCACTGACCCCAAAGATCCAGAGTCGCTCCGCCATAAATCTCCCTCTCTGCATAACAACGCGCTCACTTTAGCTTCATTAATTAAAGTCATTAAAAGTTTTTAAAATGAACTAAGGTTACATTCACTCCCAGTGAACGTTTTAAATGTGTCACTGTTTTACACAAAAACTGCAGCTCAGGACGTCTTTGAAACAACTTCAACTCACGGAAGAAACAAAAGCATCAAAGTTTTCCCCAGATAACCAATCACAGTGAGACCAGAGGCTCAGCTGATTCCTTTCTCCACATCCTGCTGGTAAACCTCATAAAAGCTGTAACGTTTAAGCAACTGCAAGCCACTTTGCAGCCCTCCTCCACCCCAGCTGCTCTTCTGTTGTTCTGCCGACGTCCCGGAGCAAAGCTAAACCTTGGCCACAGCGGTCCTGGCTGAACTAAAAACAGAGAAGGAAGCACGATGGTTTCCAACACTGTGCTGGTTTCTGGGAGCCAGAAGTTATCAGCTGATTCTAGCATCAGATACCTGCTAATCAGTAACATACAATCAAAATCCCAAACTGGAGCTCCGCCTTCTTGTTAGTCCAATGACGCCACAGCAGCCATATTATTGGTCAGATAATGCCATTCAAAAAGCTCCGAAAGGCTCCAACAGTACAAACACGGTCCAGAGGTCCAGTTCAGGTGAAGCCTAGCAGACAGCTAGCAACTACAGCTGCCTGTGTCACCATCCACCTGTCAGTCAGAGAGGCCACGCCCCTAATAATGCAAACTTTATTGAAACAGGTGAGTTATAGAAAGATCCTCCCCCATACAGCTGTTGTGAAGGGGAAATTATCCACTGAGACCAAATCAGCTGTAAACATTTCTGCTGGAAAGTTTAACATAGGAGTCTACGGGGACTGACTCACTGCTGCCTCTGCTGGATGGCAGAGGAACTGCAGCTGTAGGTGTTCATTTCTCAGCCCTGGGGGTGGGGTGGGGGGTAGTGCTTGCTCCAAAAGTGACACTTAGTACTGTACTGTTGTAATCCTCAGCATCATTTGCTCTTCTTCCAGCGCTCGCTCACAAACAGCTGTCTGACACACAGTAACCACTGAATCACGCTGTGTTTGTGGATGTGACTCGAACTTTTGTGCCCTGCTGAACAGGAGCTTCCTGTAAACCAGTTACACTCAAAATTCAACAGATTTAAAGTCAATGTTTTCTCTTTATAATGAAATTAATTAATTCCATATTTTTCAGTGAGTCGACTCAACTCTCGCTTCAGAAACATGACGTTTTAAGTTCCGCTACATTTCTTTCTGTAACCTCGAAGACTCACCTGTACACGGCCGGGTAGGGCGGGGAGTACATGTACCTGTCCTCCAGAGCCCCGCCCCCCCAGCACAGCAGGTATCGCGCCATTATGACACGGCCCTGCCCGCTCTCACACCAAGCCCGCGAGAGAGCAGGCGCCAATCAAACAACATCCACATCGACGCCTCTGAGCAGTGAGGAGGTGTTATCGAGGGAAACAGAGCGACATCATCCAAGTATTAATCTGATGACGTCATAAACCTATGACATCATCAGCTCTGCTTCTCCGTGTTTCATTCAGAGCCTTGGTGTGGAGCTCCTCCGACAGCAGCAGCGTCTCCTCTCTGATCCGTCTGCTTTCAGCCCTCTTTCTCCTCGTCTCCTCCTCCTCCGTCGGGGCGACTTTTCCCCCTCACTGCGCCGTCAGCCTTCTTCCTCCTCCTCCTCCTCTTCTTTCTTCCACACTTTTAAAATCTCAGCACCGGGTTTTCTCCAACTTCACGGCACAACTTTCCCTCTTTCTGCTCTCCAGCAGATCCTCGCCTCTGTCCATCAGCTGGCTTATTTTCCTGCACTGAGGGGAAGGAGGTATGCGCTTCCTCCCCCGTTTGACCCGGGACGCCCCTCCTCCTCGCACTCCCCACCCTCCCCCTGCTGTCCTCTCCTTCCCCTCTTCCTCTCTTTGTCTCCTCTTACCTTCCTCTCACTCCTTCCTGGTAGTTTTGAGCAGCCTCTTCTCCAGCAGCTCAGTGAGCTTCAGCTCCTCTCTCCCTCAGCGAGAGCGTTTTTACAGTTAAATATAAAGACAAACTTAGCTCACTGCAGAACACGGTTTTGTCTCTTGACGTGGATCTTTGGCAGCTTGAGAGCTTCAGAGCATGTTTGTCTTAAGTGTGCGTGTCCTTCATACGCAGCACAAAGATGAGGGGAGCAAACACACACCCATACAGTCCCAGTACGACATCATATAAAAAATCTGCACATCAGCCTCTGTGGACAAAAACACGTCTTATTCACAATGTCACACAAACAGTCCTTAAGTGACGTCTGACCGGTTATCACGAGCTCGAGTCATCGTTAAACGTTTCAAACTTCACTTTTGGCCTTTATGAGCAGTCGAGCTTCATGTTTGACAAAAGAAAGAAAATTTGTCATGAATATAGATTACAAACCTGAGCTGTTACAGCTGAGATGTTCCCACACCTCAGAGCTTATGTGTGGCTTCATACTGCTGTGTTTAAGCTCACACGAACAGGCTAACAGGCTTCGATTCACACAGCAGAAGCATCCCCACGAACCCAGAGAAAGCAGGTCAGAGGTCAGAGCACACAAACAACAGATGGAAAACATCCACATGAATGACAGCGAGGAGGAGGAGGATTTACTAAAAAGATTTCAGAGACTTTCTAGTTTTCTGGCAGGAGTGGGAGGTCTTTCCTTCGATCCCGTCTTGAGAAGCTGCCTGGATGAATCCATCTGGAATTTCCCTCTATAGGCTGTGTGTGTGTGTGTGTGTGTGTGTGTGTGTGCGTGTGTGTGTGCGTGTCCCTCAGAGGACCTCCCAGGAGCCGTGTGGAGGTTCAGATTAGGACTGGATGTGGGGGGACAGGAATGCTGAGGGGTCCAAAGGCTGTGTGCTGGGGGGCGTGTAGATGTGGTGAATGGGGAGAGAATAAGCAGCAGCAGCTGTCTGGGTGTGATCCTGTTTTTCATTTCCAAGTCTGGATTCTTTCGCTGAGGCTCGGCGTGAGTTTGTGCTGGAAACAACGTTTCTGAGTCCCCGGCCGTCCACACCCAGTCGCGGGCGTGGACCGAGGCCAAAAAGGAAAACTCCTCCAGGCCGGCGCTCGGAAAGCTCCCGGCAGCAGGCTCGCTGTTTTCATTTCACTCCTCGAATGTCTGAATGCGTTCGTGTGCTGAGTGACTTCCTGCCACAAACAGGAAACGGTTTTATTCCTCAAGAACAGCACAAAGATTCCCGACGTTATCCTGTAAATTCTCTCTTTAACTAGAAGGAATGGGCAGGAGTAACTACCTGAGTTTACTTCAGATTCAGAGACATATTCTGCTCATTTCCACACCTTATTGTATTTATGATTAGATTTATTTATAATATATATACTAACATGGCAGGAGGAAAGAGGAAGACCTCAGAGGAGGTTCATGGATGCAATGAAGGAGGACAGAGGAGGATGCTGGGATAGGGGGAGGTGGAGGCAGATGATCTGCTGTGGCGCCCCCTAAAGGCAGTAGCTGGAAGAAGAAGAGGTGTGTGAAATGTCTTCAGAAACAAATTGAAGTGTGCGAACTTTGTCAGTTTAGTATTTTAAGTTTGCAGTACTGTGGGAAAGTTTAGACTAATACTCGATGACGGACGAGTGGATTTTTATTTTAGTTTTTTCATGAACACGTGATCTTTATTCTGCAAGAAGTCCGTAAATACTTCATCTCATTGCACTGTTACAGCTCAGACTGTGATCATTCACATGTTTATCCATAATATAAAGATCTGAGAATCAGGAGCATGTTTCAGATAATCACAGAGATCATCTATAGTTTCTCTGCAGTGTGTGATGTGCAGCTTAAGTGACAAAAACACTTTGTCTGCTTCAAAAAACTGAAAACATTCTTTTGGTATCAAAAGTCCCGAAGCTGCAGAGTGGAGGCCTCTGCTGTCTCCAGCACCACGAGGATGAGCGCAGCACAGTGAACGCTCTGCCTTTAAAGGTTTCCTGAGGTCAACTGACAAAGACGTGGAGCGAATAATAAGACGCTGACTCACTGTTAAATACAGACTTCACAGTGTCAGTAACAGCAGAGCAGCAGAGTTTAGCTGAACCAAACCCTCCATCACGGCCGGCCGCGGCCCACAGACGGACCGACAGACCGTCGCAGGTCTAAAAGCAGAGCTGCTTCGGTGCCCTTTTGTTTCTGCGCGTCATGTGACCGCTGTGGTTTAGGTTGAAAGGAAAGTAACCGCGTGAAGCTGGAAGCAGAGCACGAGAGGATGTGGAACCAAAACTACTCGCCAAACATCACCAAACAGGAAGGACGACCGCAGAGAAACACAGTGACACAAAGCACGCAAAGAAATGAGTCTTTGTTCTCGATGCTGAGTACACGTGTGCGTCTCAAAGGTAAGAGCTCATCACAACGTGGAAAACAAGTCGTTTATCTCAAAGAAACACGTTAGAACAGGTTCATGGTCTGTGAGATAATGATAACCTGAAGGTGGGCCTGCAGGTCCCATCCACAGCCTGCAGACCATCTGCATGCTGCAGCTGTAGACTGTCAGCAGGGGGCGCCGTCACAAACCACTGGGTGGTTTTATATAGCTTTTATATAGCCAGTATTTAGCTTACCGGTACCAGTGTGGTCACCTGATAAAGATACAGCCTGGAATGACCTGGTCATCATGCCCGATGAAAGACTCGAGCCATTTTGTTCGGTGGTTTGCCGACGCCTTACGATTATAAAACATATGTAAATTATACGTGCAGTAATATAGGTGCACACAACACGACTTTACCAAGAAACATTTGAAAGAAGAAAGTAAAAGATCAAACAGCATTTTAATGCTTTGCTCAGAGTATTTACAGATCTGTCAGGTTTCCCATATGTGTGCCCCCCCAATAGTAAACTCATTCCTACGCCCTTGACGGTGTCACTGTAGCCCCTCTCTGCGCAGTCGGTCATGTGACCTGCAGCCTCTCCTCCCGTCCGGAGCAGGTGGCGAACCGTGACTCACCTTTCTTCGGTTTTAAGCCCTGGAAGTTCATTCGCCATCACCGTGGTTACGCTGCGAGGCTGGACGCAGCAGGCAGACGAATCAAACGCGCGCGCAGGGAGGAAGCTACCGCCGAGAACAAACGATATTCCATTATTTTCAGTTGATGGTACTTTTTAAAAAGTTACTTTGACTATATGATACTTTTACTTCAGAGAACAGTGTTCAGCAGATGACTGCCCCTCCCTGAGCCTGGTCTGGAGGTTTCTTCCTGTTAAAAGGGAGTTTTTCCTCCCCTCTGTCACCAAGTGCTTGCTCTGCTGGGTCTTCTCTGTATTATTGTAGGGTCTTTACCTTACAATATAAAGCACCTTGTTGTGATTTGGTGCTATATAAATAAAACTGAAGCTTATATGAAGCTGTAAATGTTTAACTTCAGTGTAAATCTGGGACAGAAATACGAGCTGTTAATGAACCTCTCCTCCTCCTCATGTTTGAGGGTCTCCGTCACCTCCAGACTCTCGAAGGTTGATATCTCCAGGCACGGCTCAGCGGGTGAGCAGGCGTCCTGTGGCTAAACGCAGCGGCTCAGGTTCGAGTCCGACCCCTCCCTCCTGTCTGCTCTTCACTGCTACTGCCCCCCCCCCCCAAAAGTAAAAGCTTTATATTTTTCAACCAGTTTTAATTTCTGTTTGTTTTAATTCGATTTAGTTTCAGTTTCCACAGCTCATGTCAGTTTTGTTATTAGTTTCACGGTTAGTTTATTATAATGGGGATCCTTTCGTCAGGAGCAGGTTCAAAGGTCATGCAGATGTAAACATGGCTGCTGGGCTGACAAACGTGTGGCAGCAGATTTCAGTCATTAGCAAACAGTTTTTCTTCTTCCTGTTATTCCAGGAACTGAAGTAACTGTAACTGCCGTCAGATTACTTCAGTTCACTAGAGTAACCTCATCGACTGAACTGTGTTAGTTAATGAGGTGTGTGTGAGATATAAATGCTGCCTCAGAAATATCAGGAAGTTTATAAATGCCGCTGCTGTTTTAGTGTTTTAATGAGCCGAAGCCGTGAATCACACCTGATTATTACTCAGC
>JAMQGT020013178.1:0-42500 GCA_024447675.2 Pterophyllum scalare | reverse complement strand
AATCAAAGGATGATGCTAGAAAAACATCTAAAAACAGGCCGACCTTCATTCCCTACAGAAGAATTATTACTTTTAGACACCTAATAAAAGCAGGGGGCTGAAATAATGCACACCTCCTGTTAAGAAGTGGATCTGATCCAGTGATCATCATCAGCTACATCCACCTTCTTCTTTCAGCTGCTCCCATTAGGGGGCGTAACAGCAGATCATCTGCCTCCATCTCTAGCCTCCTCCTGTCACACTAACCCCTGCGTGTCCTCCTTGATTACATCCTTGCCTGACGCACCACCTCGTCTCCTCTTACTCGCTCTTCAGCTCACAGTAGCAGTCGTTAAGCCGGCCCCGACCAATCCAGTATGGAAATCTCATTCTTGATGTTCCGCATGGCTGATTTGGCCAAGATTGTACACCGGACGTCCTTCCTGATGCAACCCTGCACATTTATCCAGGCTTGGGACTGGCTCCAAGAGTGCACTGGACTGGCTCGGTCCCTGACTGAGCAGCGCCCCTTAGCTCCAGACAAATCATTTTAATATGCTGCCTTTGTACAATTTTTAATTGTGAGTCCACAGTGCAGTGGTTTGCACATTTAGTTGTATCGTGAAAGCCATCCGGCAGAAAAATCTGCCAAACCAACCAGATTAAAGGTTTTTTTGTACAATTTTCAGTCAAATTATTGCATTAAAATATGCAAATTATTGCATTCTGCTTTTATTTGATTTTACACCTCATCTTTGAGTTTGTATTGTCTCTGTTAAATGTGAACACGGGTTAAAGGTCATGCAGAAAGTCGAACTCAGCAGTATCTGCGGTACCTTTACTGCAGCACCTGTTCTGGCTTCCAAACAGGAACTCCCACTTGGCCTGGGCGATCTTCTGCGATCTGGAGGACAGAGTTGTTGCTGAACCGATCTCTGACTGAAACGGACAGAAAGTAGTGTGATTACATGTAGTGTGTGTGTGTGTGTGTGTGTGTGTGTGTGTGTGTAGCAGTGATTTGTGGAGGTACACCGTAGGACAGGCTAACAGCTGTCAATCACTGATGGCCAACGTATCTGTCCAATCACCAAAGGGCAAAAGCTGCTTTTGAAGACACCTTAAAGAGGCGGAGCTGTGAGTCAGTGCACAAGCTTTGTACTACTTCTCTTAAAATTGCTTTGATATAATAACGAAACCTTTATTAAAATGATGCGTGGTCATATTTTAGTGTCCAAACGCCGTTTCTTTCATGACTGAAGACAGAAACCATGTGAGGAAAATAGAAAGAGAAGCTGCTGAAACAAACACCGGCTGATAGCTGGAGTTACGCTTTGCTTTCATTATGCAATCAAGCGAAAATGGCAACTTCACCAGCAGACAGTGAAGCTCACCCTGCCCACACTGACTCTTCACAAACACATGGTACAAAGTCTACTTGATGACTTCCTCATACACAATCGAACCCCCTTCCCATCCGGCCAACCTGCATCCCAGAGCCACCATCTGCCGTATCGTGGCTCGACTGGCTCGAGGTTTCAGGAGACAGACTGTCCCTCAGGCTGCCCGTCACTCCACTGGAGCTCTGAGAGGATGACCCAGCACCCCCGCTGTGGTCCTGAACCTCCTCTCTCTTATCCTTGGTCATCCCCACACCCAGCCTCTGCCGCTCCTGCACCGATGCCTTCACTCCTTTATCGCCCCCATCCTTTTTACGACACTCCTCTTTGCTTGAAATGTAAACTCTGGAGGATGACTGACCGTAGTTTTCTTTGAGTTCACTCCTGTCCTGAACTGAACCAGTCTCCCTCGACTCCTGCTGCCTGGAGGTCCAGCACGCAGGCAAAGCTTCAACATTTGGTCTGGAGAGAGGCTTCCCAGTGAGTTCAGGGCTATCCCTGGGTGATCTGTCAGATAGGTGATCATAATGCCGCCGCTCCATGGCAGGTGATTTGCGATCGCCAGTGTACTGTGGCGGCTGATAGCGATGCAGGGAGGATATCTCCTTACTGGGTGAAGAGCTCCGTTTCTGCCGTGGGTCCAGTTCAGGTGACTGAGAGGCAGTTGCACGGTGCAACTTAGCAGGCATGGCTGGAGATCCTGGTGAGGAGAGGCTTTTCTGTGAGGAGATGGGAGAGATACGTCCCGGTTTAGTGTGAGGTCCTGGTTTGTCAGTTTTCCAGCTGTGGCTCCAATTGTCCACCTGCAAAAGCTCTGGGGAGCTCCGTCCATGAAGAGTGGCGTATGGTTGTGATTCTTTCAGGAACGGACCTCCAGTCTTAGGACTCTCAGACCGCAAGGACTCAGCTTGAGGAGGAGCTGGAGAGGGAGTGCGTCTCTCTGCAAAAATACTGGAGAGTTTGGTAGCTTCCAAAGCTAACTTAGAAGCCACATCAACGTTTGAGGATGGGGAGATGCTTCTCCTGCCACTGACAGGACTCGCAGCATCACTGGCTCTGCTACTGCAGCGTGATGACCTGTAGGGACTCCTGCTGGTTAAATTCAATTTATTGCTTGAGCTCCTGTGTGTACCCTCTACGGCACTATGGCTGGTGTTGGTAGTATTATAGGTGCTATTAGCACTGTGATGGGTGTTCCCAGGTCTGGAGGAAGTGCTGGTGGGTAATACATTAGTTTGAACCTCATGCTGGATGTCTGTGGGTCTCCCTGCTGGTAATGGTGGGTGAAATTTACTTGACTGTCTGGGGCTCTCATCACCCATCCATGTCCTCTGTTTGCTTGGTGTTTGGCCATTGGAGTGAAGTGTTGACGCTGGATCTGCTGAGGATGAGTAGCCAGTATGGGCACACAGATGGTCAGAGGCAGGACTTCTGGGTAATCCATTCACTGAACTACGGGAGAGCCCCCTGTCGAGTTCCATGAGCTGGGTCTTGGATGGCAGGGTGAGGGTGCTGCGGGGCAGGACAGGTGACCCCCCCAAGACCGGCAGCGAGGAGGCTGATAATGCCTTGGCATGGTGGGACTCTGACTCTCCAAACGATGACCTCCAAATCTATATTTAAGTTCGGGAGAGCCAAACTCCTCAAGGGCCCTGTAGGTGGCATCTCTGGCAAGTGCATCGAGGTTAGCTCTCTGCAGGTAAGGCGGGCCTCGTGGGGGTTGATTCTGAGTCGGGCAGGGGTGACTGAGGAAAGAGTTGCCCTGCGACAGATGCCCATTGTACGACATTGGATCACTGAGCCTCTTCCGAAGGTGAGCGGGCAGCACCTTCCCCTCCATTCCTCTAAAAGGATAGTCCGGCTCATTTTGGCACAGAGAGTTTCGGCGGCCAGCCATGCTGTGAACGTTTGCTTTCTCTATGAAGCTAAAGGACACCACGGATTTCTTCCCCTCCTCGCCCACCACCCCTGGGACCTCGCAGGACCTCCGACCGCTGACTGGTGTGGAGGGTACAGTCAGCCTCCCAGAGGATGGAGAGATAAACACCCTTCTCTGGTAGGGATCCATGTCAGAGGAACTGATGTGTCCAAGTGAGCCATGGTGGCCTGGAGCACTCATTCCAGGTGCAAGGACTTCAAGTAACTGCCCAAAACTGTCATATAATACATCTTTGCAGTGGAGCTGGGTGTTAGACCCTGTAGAGTGAGCGTTCTGGAACTGGAAGTTGTCTGACTGCCTGGAGGAGGTCTTTGAGGGGGGTAAGCTGCGGTTCTCACCCCCCATGTGATGCTGAATTGGGGAGAGATCTGGACTGGGGTTACGGCTGGAGTAGGCAGAGCTCCTCTGAGAGTGAGGAAGAACATCGGGACACTGAAGCATCAAATGACTCGTCTCATCGTCTTCTTTGCCTGGCACCTTTCCTTCGTCCTCAGCAACAGACCTCACCTCAACGTACAGGTGGAGGACTTTACCGACCTGGGACATGTCTACCCGTCACTTAAAATGCTCCAAAGTGCCTCCTGCTGTGGACCTATGCTATACGTGCAAAGGGTCCATAGACGTCCTGGTGCCCAGCACAGAATTCATCAAACGTCTTTAATGAGGGTCAGAGGTAGGACTGGGGTACCAGTTCCATCCTTCATCTGCACATCATCTCTTTAACCTACAGCAGGAAATGCAGACAAAGAGTTCAAAGTTAATATTACAGTTTATCTTCTAAGAAACTTTGAATTCATGCTGATTTGAGAATGTTAGTTTTGTTTTAAGACTTGCATTTTTTCAAGATCTCAAGGCACCCACTTCAACCTCTAAACCATCCACTATGCCAGCCTCTGCAGGGTCACGTTTTGCTTTTGCACATGCTATACTAGAAAATGGTCAATGTAACATTTGAAATAAAGTCTTGTGCATTTCTTTTGGTATCACTGTATCACTGCCCTTTTGCATTTTTATTTTATAACGAGGTAGACATTATCCAAACCCTCCAAGCCT
Source organism: Pterophyllum scalare (assembly GCA_024447675.2). Classification (NCBI taxonomy): domain Eukaryota; kingdom Metazoa; phylum Chordata; class Actinopteri; order Cichliformes; family Cichlidae; genus Pterophyllum; species Pterophyllum scalare. Next base: position 38,132 of record JAMQGT020013178.1, on the reverse strand, counting down.
GGATTGGTCCCTAGTGACATAGCGGATGTTAAGAGATTAAGGCTGCCTAGCACTCCCCAAAACTCAGACAATAGACTGAAAAAAGATCATTTACAAACAAAAGTTCAACCCCAGTCCACATTAGCACATTCAAACATGCATTCAAACACATTCCGGTTAGAGGCAAAGCCATTTAATATACAAACACACCACATTTGTGCCTTTTCTTGGCCCTGGTTAATGTTTTAGGGAGCTTCTCCTAACATCAACAGGAAGTAGGTATTATATTACTGTTGCAGATGATGTGGGTTTGACTGTACATGTAAATCTCATGTAATAAAGTGTGACTGAAAGAGGCTTTCCACCCCACTAACTATACACCTTCAGGCTGATGATCATGTTTGACCGCACGCTTCATCAGTTCTCAGTGAATCCTGTATTTAGGTCAGCACGTGTCCTCAGACTAACTGGTTCACTGATACAACAAGAAACCAAAGAGCTCTCATGAGTTAGTCACCAGAGTCAAACCCCACAGACCTCCACTTCTGTTATACGAGGGCAAACACGTGGACGCCGCCTCAGTGAATGACAGAAGTTACAATTCTGCACCGGCAGTCATGTCCAGCCCCTTAATTTACTGTGATCTAATGTTGTGCTGTGGTCTTTAAAGAGGTCCTCGTGGACTTTAAAGCAAACTCAGGATCGCTGATGAGGTATTAAGACATTTCAAATCAAGCACGCATGCCAGGAGAATCAGGTGGGGGATATTTTTTATATACTTCCCAAACTTCTTATTTATTTATATATTTAACAGGAACTTTCTTGAGATTAAAATACCTGACCAGTCTCCCCATAGACTCCCACATTAAAACCTCCAACTTTAAGGTATCCCTTTGGAGGTTCTGGGGGCTTTGCAGGGGTTTTAGGTTCTAGTTCTTAGTGTGGTGCTCATTTCCAGCTCCAATTATTTTATTTTCTTGGCCTTTTGCAACTTTATTCAGTAGGTTACAGTGGAGAGAGACAGGAAAGTGGGATAGAGAGATGGAGAAGTAAACGGCCACAGGTTGGGACACGAATCCAAACATGGTCGCCTGCTCATCTGCTAAACCTCTCTGGCGCCCAGCTCCATATTTTTATTCCTGGACCCCACCACAGTAGCTTTGCATTGTCACACTGGGCCACAGCCCCTCCCTGACACCAGTTGTTTTAGTTCCTCCCCTTTACTGCAACTTTCTACTGATTGACTACCACTAATAAACAGAAGGTTTGAAGATGGGCCTAAAATTACCATATTAGGGGTATCCCCTCTCTATGACATCACTAAGATCCAAGAGTAGAAATAGCTGTGATAAACTGAGTGTTTAGAGCAGTCTGAACCTTTGGCTCACAGTCCTCATTGTTAGAAACATGCTCAATATGAACAGCCAGCACTGAAACAGGAGATATCTGAAAGGAAGGAGAAGTTCACGTTAAGACCACTTCACTAGGTTTCCCGAGGAGGAGAGCTGGAAGTACTTATAAGACTTTTAATCACTCATTTAAAAGTTTTTATTTACATTCCTTCATTTTGCAGATCAGTTGGTGAGTGAGGATAATCTACTGCAGCAGGGCTGGGCGACATACCAAGTTTTTAAAAAATATCGCTGTGGATATTTTCATGCACAATATAAGATGAGAAAATATCGTTTATATCGATATAGTCTTTGTCGCCTTACAATCATACTTGTAGCTCCGCCAGCTCAACTTTCTCTTCTCCCAGTTTCTTTCCCGTCTCTGCTCAGCTTCACGATGCCCCGCCTCCCTCCGCTTCACCCGTAAATCATGCAGGAAGCGACGGCATGGCAGTGTTGGCAACTTAGCAACTTTGTTGCTAGATTTAGCGGCTTTTCAGACCCCGCTGGCAACTTTTTTCCCCAAATGCGACTAGCAACAAATTTAGCAACTTTTTCCGGTGACAGACGACTTTTAGAGAGTTTTGGAAATTTAAATCCTCCACTGGCGCCGTGTTTTGTGTACATACAGCCTTCGTACTGCATTTGCTTTGGCATCGCCCGGACCCCCCAAGAGTCCGTGGCTGCAGGTAAGAGGGCGCCGCCATACCGCAACGCCATAGCAGAAGTTGTTCTGTACTATAAGTCACGTGACCTTAATAGCGGTAGTGGGTCTTTTTCGTGTGCTTGCAGACGCCGCATTGAGCGGGTGGGTCCGTTGCTGTGATATGTCAGTGTATGTGTCTGTGGATTTACTGAGACATTCAGTCTGTCACAGTACTGGATGCACAGGAGTACACACAGGAGGAAGTACTTTCCAGGGACGTAGACTTCACCGGACTGGCTTTGTAAAGAATCAGTCAGCCTTTTGACGTTTACATTTTGAAAGAACAGCTGTGAGTCTTTTTATAGTGGAAAAAAGCATTAAATTATTTGAGGAGCATTATTATTGAAATATGCCAACAGCTTTGACTCAGAAGTGTCTTTCTGTTTATACCTTTTAGGAAGAAAAAAATATTGTGATATCGTATATCACCATTCAGCTAAAAGATACCTTGATATTACTTTTGGTCCATATCACCCAGCCCTATACGGCAGCTTTGAGATGTTATTATGGCTAAACATGAGGCGATGAGGGGTCTTAAAGGAGGCTCTGGTTGACTTTAGGGATATCTGAAGGCACCCCTGGAGATCTTGGGAGCAAAGTCATCAAAACAGCAGCTGAGGAACGTTCTGTTGGTGGTTGGTGTGTAGGTAATTATCTGGCAATGCTGAGAATGGAAAAACTGCTGCCCTGTCTTCAGCCTAAATTCTGCGGTAATTACATGTGCCTTCATGCCCTTGGCCGTCCTCCAACAGAGCGGCAGGAGAACAGGGCCCAACAGGCTCCAAGTGACACATGTGAGTTTGATTTGTCTAATAATAGAGGAGGAAAAGCAGCTTGAAGGGTGTTCAGGTGAGGAGTCAGCAGCTACTTTATGACCTCCGATGGCTTCTCCACAGCCTGCCCAGAGGACCTTCTGAGCAGAAGGTCCGTTTCACATCACGCTCCATTTAACTACCTCATAAACGCCACCTCAGTGCTTCTATTCTCGTCTTTTTACAGTTCCTATCTGTGTCTTTGCTGCTCGTCTGTTCCAGATTTTACTGTAAATCTAAGTTTCTGTGCTGCTCACTGAGGTGGGTCAGCAGCTTGGATCACGAGGATTTCTTTAACCGCTTTAATCCACGACAGCTGCAGCCATGCAGCTCTTCTCAGTAATCATAACACAGGAATAGGAGAGCCCACAGATTTGATCAGTAACTGAACAGAGTGACTCCTCAGCTGGACTTTGGCTGAGGCGCCCTCTCTGATTTGTTGTCCCGTGTGTTTTTGTTCTGCTTATATTCCTGTAACTCTGGGCTTTCTTGGCCTTGAAAAAGCTTCTGATCTCAGGTGGGGGTGTAACATCTCCTGCTTCATTCTGGCTTTCGTTACAAGAAAAATTACTCAAATAAATGTGTGAAAAACACTGCTGCCTCACGATGCAGATTCGATACTTGTTCAATACCAATTCCTGTTCACCTGTTACCTGAACAGTCTTTGAACATCACAGCTTTCACCGCGGTGGCATCAGCAGCTCCCCGTGGGGACCGCGGTACGCAGCCTCGGTCTCAGAATTACTCAGTAGTTCTCATAAAGGATCAGCTGATTAAACTAACACAACAATAAGTTGATCAATAATAAGTTTCTCTAATGTTTTCTATTGTCTTTAATGGGATGGCGTTTCTGTTCTCCACCTCGTAAACTGTGTTTCACTGACTGACGGAGCTGGACACAAATTTGTCCTCCTGTCTCAGAGCGAGTCTGTCACATTTTAATGAGACTTAAACTCAAATTATTCTGATGTAACCTGCTGCAGGCCGCAGTGTGGTTTAGCTTCAGAGCGGGATCAAAGCGAGGTGCAGAGAAACATCAGAGCGCTGCTTCACAGCCCCACAAACCACTTTCAGCAGCGACTCTGAGTTTATTGAATCCGACTCCTCCGCTGCTCAGGCATCAGTCCTCATCACTGTCACAGCAGCTCCCACTTTCATCTGATGACCTCCAAAACTGAGCGGGGTGGGATCTGGGGAGTCCAGCTGGGGCTTCGCTACAAAAACAAAGCTTTAACCTCTGGGCTTAACCCTGCGCCAAACCCTGCAGTTCCTCTGCAGGCCAGCAGGGGCGCCACAGTGAGTCAGTCCCCATAGTCAGAAATCAACATGTTTACAGCTGATACAGAACCTGCTTTGGTCTCTGTGGATAATTGCCCCCTTCATAACAGCTGCACGGGAGGAGGCTGTTTCTATAACTCATCTGGTTAAATAAAGTTTGCATTATTAGGGGTGTGACCTCTCTGACAGGTGGATGGTGACGCAGGCGGCTGTAGCTACTCAGCTAACTGGAGTCCCTGAACTGGACCTCTGGGCCGTGTTTGTGCTGTTGGAGCCTTTTATTATCTGACCAATCATAAGGCTGCTGTGGCTTCATTGGACTAACAGACGGTCAGTTTTGGTGAGTTATTGGGATGTTGCTGATCAGTAGGTGCGTGTGTGCGATGCTCCCGTACAGCCTACACCCTCCAACCCAGCGGCAGGCAAAGCGAGAACGCCGAGGCCTCAAAAAGGAGACGGTCAGAGTGAGAGGATGAAGTGCTTCATGTCCTGCTGAGATCTGAAAGGTCTCATGAGTTACTTTCTGTACACATTACTCTGTACTTTACACTGACTAAATAAAAGCGCTCATAAGTGAAATCAGACGCTGGTGGAGTCACTAATGAAACGATGTTTGTGGGCTGCAGTCTGTAAACTGTTTTCTCTATGAAGTCGTTATTTTTTCCGGGCAGCCTGGAGACGGACGCCTGGCTCGCATTTAGAAGCTGGAAAACATCGGTTTCCATCTGCAGCAAATTAAAAGAAGAACAAGCGATTTGCTGAGCGATCAGCACAAAACGAAATTCTTCATGAACGTGGTTTTAAACTCCCGCAGCTGCTCGGGGAGCTGACACGTCGCAGGCGTACAGATCCACGAGTCCTTCCTCACTTATTAACTCAGAGCTCCTGAGCTTTCAGAGAGACCCGAGAGGACGTGAAGGAGAACTTTGCTTCACACTTTATTTTATTAAATCAGGTCTGTTTCAAAGACCAGGACAGAAATGAGCAGAGGCTCCTCCTGACCTCTGACCTCGGCCTGCAGCCGTTTTCGCCGAGAGAACCGAGGTTAGAAAGAGGTTCAGGGAATGAACTGAAACCTGTTTCCTGAGTGGAAAGTTTGATTGAGTGACTCATGATATTACAGCCTTGTTTGAAATGTCCCTTAGCTGCCACTGTAACTATGCAACGATTATTAACTAGCTTAACTTCTTGATTCAACTAAAATGTAATGATAATATTGTAATGATTTGGTTTCAAACTGTTTAGACGGTTTTATCATCAGCCTCTTTGGAAAACTCTCGGGAAGGTGCCATAAAATAAAGTTTAATCCCACAGCGACCACTCCAAGGGACCACACAAGTACTTAATAACATTTGTATTAATCATCTTTATTTATTTATTAAATGTAAATTAAATTTCAGAGGAGGGTTAAGGACAGGCCTGAATCCATGCTGGACAGTTTCTCTCACCCACCACACGAGGCGCTGTGGCTGCCGGCAGCTTCACTCATTAGTACCCACAATCCCCAGCTCTATGACAGCAGCAGCCCCACATTAGACAGTTATTAGCATATGCTAATAAAAATAAACTCTATGCCATAATTATAACTGATCTTATCATTATTACAGCTTCTCTGGCAAATATCACACTGCTGTTCATTCCTTTATCTGTTTAGACCTTAAACATCTGCTGCTAATGGATGCAGTGTAGATATACGTAAACTCGACAGCTTTGTGTCGAACCCCATTTACAAGTGCACGGCACTATGCAAAAGTCTTGAGCCACCCTCGGTTCTTTATATTTTGTCTCCGAGCAGTCAGACGTTCCTCTCATTTCTAACGTTCTAACAGCTCTCCAGCTTTCTGAAGCTCTTTAAAGTTCCTCTTTGGACATCGGCTGCTTTTTCAGTCATCTTCGGTCCAGTCCTCATACCTGACCGGTTTTTATTTGAGCCTCTGACCTCTGACCTGTGAAGCAGAGCTGTTAGCTGCACACTGAATATCTCAGCATGGTGTGCAGAGTGTGCTTCAAAGTCAGAGGAAACTGGACACGTGGAGGACAAGAAGAACTGTGAGGCCTAAATCCAGCAAAGCCCTGACAGGACCTGAGAGCTGCATCTGGACCTTCAGCTCATCATCTGCTGTTCACTGAAGCCTCATCAGAGATGGTGTCGGTGGAGGGGCGGCTGTCGGGAAGCTTCTTAAGGAAGGGAGATCTCATTGAAACTGATCAAATACCATGTGGAAAGCAGCAGCTTCACAATGATCCCACACACACTGTAAAAGCATCCCTGGATATAAAAACACAGGTGAACTCTATCAGTCATGGATCGGCCTCCCCAGAGCCCGAACCTCAGCATCACTGAAGCAGTGTGGGATCATCAGAACCAAAGGCAGAGACATCCAAAGAGCTCTGAAGGTCCTTCAAGAAGCCTGGAGAACACTTCCTGCAGACTGCTGGAAGAGAGTGCAGGAAGCTCCTCAGAGAGTCCAGAATAAAGGAGGTCACACCGAACACCGACTTTAAAGCTCCTTAGATCTGTACACACTCTGTTTTTGCCTCATATGCTGGATTTCCATGTGTGTGTCTGCATGTTTCAATAAATCACTGCAACACAAAGAAATGAAGGGTGGCTCAATACTTTTGCACATTACTGTAGGAGTTAAGGTTAAAATTATGGATCAATGTTGGCTGAAGTTTATTTCTTGTGAAAATCTCTCTTTTTAAAGCTGCCGGACTTTTGACACAAACATGAATCCGGATTTTCTCACATGGAGTCACTCCAGATCCAGAATAACTGAAGCCAAAGTAACCAGCCCCGTAACCAGCCCCGTAACCAGCCCCGTAACCAGCCCCGTAACCAGCCCCGTAACCAGCCCCGTAACCAGCCCCCGTGCTCTGGGAGGTAACGTTTGTGTTTTTATGAATGGAGTTTCCTGCAGCAGCTCCTGACTGAGAAAGCAGAAGCCTTAGAAGGAGTTTTATAATCACAGTGTCTGAGCTGTATTATTGAGTCATATGTGGCAGGAAGTGCAGGTATCACCCAGCCTGTGGTCACAGGTGGACTGAAGCTAACACCGCTCAGCTCCAAGTCTGACCTTAACATTTTAGATGAAGCACTTTTACTTCTATCACAGTATTTTTACACTGGAAGTTTTACTTCAGTAAAAGGTTGGATTACTTCCTACCCACCTTCATATTCCTGCCATACTGTCACTGTGTGTGTGTGTGTGTGTGTGTGTGTGTGTGTGTGTGTCACACTGATAAGCACTGTTAGCCCTTCTTTTCCTGGACTCTGCTAATAGGATTCCCTCATCATTCCCTCCTCCTCCTCCCACCATGCACAGCTCAATCCACCACACAAAACCACACATACACACACACACACACACACACACACACACGTCCGGCTGTAACCTTACCTGTGTGTCCTTGCTGCTGCAGTTGCCGTGGTAACCTGCCTCTCTGTGTTACAGCTGGTTTTATCCTCCCTCGGCCTCCTCTTCCTCTCTGAACACTTGTTGTCTGCAGCAGAGCCGGCTCATCGTGGATTTACCGACTCCGCTCGGCTCCTCCTCTTCCTCCACCTCCACTTCCGATCTCTAACAATCAGCTGATGTCCCCGCTTACCCCTCCTTTTCCCAGACACCCTGCCAGCCAATCAGGCTCTCCGCTGCTTGCAGACATGGCTCCCTCACAGCCAATGATGGGCAGCTGTGACAGAAGGCAGCTTAGGAGAGGTGGGGGGGATGACCTGGTCAGAGCTGTCCAGTATCGGGATAATATGCAGAATTACAGGAGTGTCCCAGGCTGATTAAACTGTGATGTCACGTGTGACCGTGGCAGGATTGGCTCACAGGCTGTGACTTCATCACGCTATGGATTACATCATAATTCAGAGAGTCTGCAGCTGCAGAGAAAATCCCCATCAACTGCGCCACAGGGGGCGCTCTACCGATACTCCGGACTGAATCCTGCTCCTAGTTAAAATCAGGCTGTGTGTCACATGACACCCAGCTGTGCATGACCTCAGTTCATCCTGTCCTCAGCAGATACACACATGGAGTAACTCATACTTCTTTAAACGCGGCGCAGCGAGGTTTGTAACACGAGGCTGAAACTCGATCACCTGATCAGTCTTTAACTTTTTATTCCTCTGATTGCATCAGAGACGAGGTGAGAGGACGTTGGTCTCCGACACAGCCTCCAGACGCACAGCTGCAAATTACAGTCGACATGCAGACGGCTACACACTTCACGCTACCCTGACCGTGTCCTCTTACCTGTCTCATAGCTGCTGATCCTGAGGTGGAGCAAAGACCTTTTTACAGCGCACGTTTTCTGCAGTTTCTCTCTGAAAATTAAACTCCAGCAACTTCGCTTCTATTTTTCACCAACTACTTATTAGGAAATGAGGACAAATGATGGCTTTTTGTCTTTATCAGACAGTGAAGAGACACAGGAAAGAGGGGAGGGAGAGAGGAAGTCACGCAGCAAAGGGCCGGACACAAGGCCGGGCCGCCTGCACCGCGCGTACCCGCTCACCCGCTCACCCGCTGAGCCACCCCGGCGCCCAGGATACCAGGCTTAAAGATTTCAGTGTTGCATGATGGCACACACGTTTAAGCACAGCAGGACACAATGTGACAATCTTCTGACGACTACAGAGACACAAAATGGCCACAAAGAGGCTTTTTTAAAGGGTCGTCGGGCTCGCTGCCTCCCGTCGTCTGACATCAGCGACTGCATTCATGCTGAAACTTTGCTTCGTGTGGCGTGTGAGCGAATCACTCAGGTGGCTCCTAATGAGGGACTGTGTTGGTTCTCGAGCACGGTCTTTGCCTCCCGTTAGACTGCAGCACTGAGAAGGAAGTTTAACTGTTCTCTTCCACCACGTTCTCCCGTAAGGTGTGGCGTCCTTCAAAGGTTAGCTCTGGGTCCACATTCCTTCATCCAAAAGGTGCAGAGGGTTTCTGGCTGGGTGGCCATTTAGAGTCACCAGGTGACATAACTCCACTAAATACATGTGTTTGGACTGCGGGAGGAAGCCGGAGTACCCGGAGAACCCACGCAAGCACGGGGAGAACATGCAAACTCCACACAGAAAGGCCCCACCCTGAGCTGACGGACAGCCATTCACACCTCACATCAGGCCAGTGATTCTCAGGGTGGGCTCCTGAAACCTCTACAACATATTCATCTTCTATGAGACTTTTAAGACCTCCAGCAGAACACCTGAAGCTGCACCTTCAGGACAAACTTCAGATGGACTTCTCTGACAGGCTGAACGAACAATTCTACAGGATGAAATAATGTGGGATTCATTTCTAAAATCAAATGACGAGCCTGGATGAAGGATCTTTGGGCGGAGGTCTTTTATCTGTTCCACAGACTAAAAACCAAAAGTGATGGCTCGTTCGTGTCAGAGCCCGAAGCTATCGAACGATGTGCCGCAGGAAATCAGATCAGCAGAGTCAGTGACCTCTGTGAGCTCTCCTCTGAAGGCTTTCATCACTGAGTCCTCGTGCTTCTAAGAGTCTGCTTTTATTTCTCTGCTCAAATGCTTTATTATTATTATTATAATAAAAACCTGATCACAGACGGCGTCCTCTAACCTGGCATCGAGGATCGTGATGATTTAGTTCTTCAGCTGAAGGACACGACAGATTAACAAAAATCTGCCTTCCACTTTTTTTCCTTTTGTGCTGAAATAAAAATGTACAACATGCAGTCTGAAGACATTCAATCTTATTTCTGAGCTCAGACGATGAGCATCAAAAAGAAACCGCATCAGTAATTAAAGCGATACTGAAGTGAACCGTGAGGCTTTGGGGAGCCAGCCCACGGATCCGGGACAAATCACAAATCATGAAGTGTCTCATGCATGTTGGAGTTTCCCACTTTTAAGAACATATCTGCGGACTATTAGCCATGGTCCGACCCCACGTCCCCGATCCTGACGCGCCCCAAACAGGCTGTAAATGACCTATAATTTAATCCATAAGACACGCGGAAACTTAAACGTGCTCGCGGAAACTTTATTTAAGAGTCAGGAGCTTTTTGGAGGACCAAAGGTCGGATTTTGCTGCTTTTCACAGCCCTGATAGCCACTGCTCGGGGCAGCAGACAGAAACCCCGAAGTCCTTTCAGAAATGTGTGTTTTTAACACGCCCTCGGTAAAACGCACACTCTGCACCGCTGCCCGTCACACTAAAGCTCCTCTTTACACCGCAGGCTCGCGTCCTCCTATTCGGCCCGTACTTCATGGGCTCAGAAGCACTGACCTGTTTGAAATGTGGGCTTTTCCACAGTCTGGCGTTGCTGTTGGCACCGCTCAGCAGGGTGGACCATCATCCTAGAAAGGCACGGGGAGGGGTGTAAAAGTTTACATTTTACTGAAGGAAACGCTGTTTTCTGGCTTAATGTGTATCCCGAAATAACCGGCAGCTGCTGCTGCCCCGGGGCACACCGACAGCTTTGCTCCGCCTCCCGTCTAACTTCATTAATGACGGAATCGCCTTAAAATTTCGTGTTTTTCAAAGGAGATTCGCACGCCGTGCACTTACCTCCGGAACGGGACGGGCTACAGCGGGGTCTGCAGCTCTCAGAGACCCGCGCGGCAGATCGGCAGCACCGCCGCGGACTCCGGGTCATGCGCACGGTCCATTTCACGGTAACGGTGTCGGTAATGACAGATGTAACGGCGGAGGGCGGGAGGAGTAACTGTAACGGCTAGCTAAGTGAAGCACGGTGCATGGCGGAAGCAGTGAAAGTCCAGCTGGAGGTGGAGAGTCCGCGCCGCTCCTTCTTCTCGCGCTTCCGCCGCTCTTTGCTCGGTTTCCAGGTGCTCACTTAACATTAGTTTACGTTCTCCACGGTGACTTCGACTTCCGCATCGTTTAGGTGACGTAACGGGGACGTAAGGAGACGTTAGACCGGCTCGTCTAGAAGACACGCCCACAAACGTACGTGTACTACTTTCAAAATAAAAAGCTCGAATAAACGTGATTATCATCATCATAAAATAAAATAAAGTTTTATATATATATATATATATATATATATATATATATATATGTGTGTGTGTGTGTGTGTGTGTGTGTGTGTGTTTATTCTGCTGCTTTTAGACTCGTGAATATTGTGGTGTTTATTCTTTATGTTGTTCAAAGTGTTCCCATTTCCTTGGGTTAAAAGATTCAGGAGAAATAATCTGAATCCTAAATCCTATGACGTCCATCCATCAATTTTCTTCTGCTTATCCTTTTCAGGGTGGGGTGAGGGGTTGGGTTGGAGCCTATCCCAGCTGACATAGGGCGAGAGGCAGTGTACACCCTGTACAGGTGTAATATTACTTCTTTTTAATCTCTAAGAATAAGAGTTTGATAAAATAAAATCCTCTTCTGTAATTAGGTCCAGACACACTGTTTTCCTCCCCATGCACGCCACACTTTAAAGATTTTTAAAAAAAGAAAAGCTCATTTAGGTTTTTAGTTACTACAGTTTGTCTCATAATTAATGGGACAAACACCTCATCTGCATATTTAAAACTGAATCTTTTAAAAAGAAGTTCATTTGAATTAGTGTCATGGTGACATGTCTGTAGTAGTTTATAGTCTTCCCCTAAAGCTCTGGAAGTCTGAAACTTTATTTGAATAATAATATATTTCTGTATCAGCTGGCTCATCACAGTTTAATGTGTTTAAACTGTGCAGCAAAAATGAATCAGTGATCTTGTGCTGAATGCCCACACCTTGATGCTGCCCTCAGCATGAACATCAGAGATACTCTGTGTTCCCACCATCAGCTCAATATTTGAGTGGAACACTTTCACTAATGATGAGCGAGCTGGGTCACTGTAACAGATATTTGTAATGTTATTAGCATCCAGACCGGGTTAAAGGAGTCAGTATGTGAGTGTATTAGTACTAGGATGTGCTGGGACACATCTTCAATGAGTTTCCTCAGGTCCTCTTTAGACATCATACTCAGGCGACCCAGCCAGGGTTGATCAGAGCCTGGCTTGTGTCCCAGCAGCACTCGGCCACAGAGCATTCCTCCGGATCCAAAGCTTCCCAATCTGGAGGCCGTTTCTGCTGCCTCCATGGTGAACCTGACGGCCTTCCTTCCTTGCGCCGCTGCAGAGGCATAAGAAAGAGAAGTGCTGCCCTCTGCTGGGACAAAGAAGAAAACGCAGCAGTGTGTTCTTGAAATCTTTGGCTAAATAAATAAAAGTGAATGAACTGAATTCAGAGCGTGAGGAGAATAACATGTTTTTGCATATACAACTCACCTGTTTAAAAAGGTTGCATTATGAGGGGCGGAGCCTCTGACCTTTTTGAATGATGTGGCTGATAGTTGGGGTCACTGGCCCCCACTCTCACCGTGACCCTAACGACTCACATGATTGAAGGACGACAGCTTCACAAAGTGCATTCTGGGTAAAGTTTGAGGCTCTGATCAGCACAGCTTTCACTGCAGCTCTCTGAGGATGTTTGTTCCTCAGGTGAAGGTTAAAAAAATCTTCTTTTAGGAAACTTTATTAATTTTACAACAGACTTCACTTCAACAACCTGATAAATCAATGAAAAGAGACAGAAGCTCCCTGCTGATCGTCACAATACAAACACACAAAACCAGGTCATCAGGTGAGCTTCTATAAGTGGACGAAAGCACAGGAGTCGCCTCCTGTTGGCTGCTAGAAATAATGCAGGGTTTAGGTGCTTCACATTGGCTTCATTTGGTCTGTTGAAGGTTCCCAAATAAAAGATCATCAGCACCAAACCTGCTGATGCAACTCCAAGGATAGTGTGCTAACAGTAACCAGCAGGGGGCTCTATGGGTTGATGTTATGTGATGCAATGTAAGGGAGCGTGTTAGAGAAACCCAGAGTACCCACAGTGCACCTGCTGAGGGCTCTGTACAGGTCAAAGGATCCTCACTGATGTGTTTGTCCTGAGGACACAGGATCCACTGATTTACTGGCAGGAAGATGTTCTGTAAATGCACATCACTATATCATCACAAGAAATGAATGAATAAAACTGTGGGCATATACAGGTTTCTTTCCAAGGCTGGGAGGTAACATAAAAAATCCACAAAACAAATATTTCTGCATCATATGACAAATGCAGACATGATTACTGGACTTTTCTATTACTCATCTTCATTTCTCATGATTATGTTCATTCACTGTGCCCTGAGTGGCTGTAACTATAACCACAGCAGCCTCTCCGTGTGCTGCCATCTATGAGCACAGCACGAATCACTAACCAGGTGAAGCAGCCTCACACCTGTCAGCATACAGACTGAGCTGCAGCACGCTGTCTGTTGATTGATTGTTTAGATCAGTGCTCGTCTGTGTCACCGTTTCACAGGACAGATTATCAGCAGGTGACATTGTGGGGTTCAGAGGGCTGAGCCTCACTTTGCCCAGCAGCAGGTGTGAGCGGTGCATGCTGGGTATGGATGACGGTGTGGCCTGCAGAGTTTCAAGAACCAAGATGAGCTGATCGTGGAGCATGATCATGGAAAAGCAGCTGAAAGAGTGGACTTTCTACTCTTGGCCATGCCCTACCTCTTAGGTGCAGCCACTCCTCTGAGGACCCACCTAGGCTGCTGCTGAAAGGAAATAGGAAGCAGTGGGAAGCTGCAGGAAGCTGCAGGAAGCAGCAGGGAGCAGCGGGATGTAGCAGGGAGCAGAGAAAGCAGCAGGGAGCGGTGGGAAACAGCATGAGGCAGCATGCAACAGGATCCAGCAGGGAGCAGCGGGATGCAGCAGGGAGCAGTGGGGAGCAGCAGGGAGCAGCGGGATGCAGCAGGAAGCAGCAGGGAGCAGTGGGGAGCAGCACTAGGCAGCAGGGAGCAGCGGGATGCAGCGGGATGCAGCAGGAAGCAGCAGGGAGCAGCGGGATGCAGCACGAAGCAGCAGGGAGCAAAGGAAGTAGCAGGGAGCAGTGGGAAGCAGCAGGGAGCAGCAGGAAGCAGCACAAGGTAGCATGTAGCAGGAAGCAGCAGGATGCAGCAGGGAGCAGCACAAGGTAGCATGTAGCAGGATGCAGCAGGGAGCAGTGGGAAGCAGCAGGGAGCAGCATGCAGCAGGGAGCAGAGGAAGCAGCAGGAAGTAGCAGGGAGCAGTGGGAAGCAGCAGATGCAGCTGGGATTCATCAAAGAAGGAACTTCTTCTTTTGAGTCTTCCCCGACTCATCCTCAGAGTCCACAACTGCACTGCGTTCTTCTTGCAGGCCTTTGTTCATTGTGTTCTTTGTGTATCTGGGAAGAATCTCCTGTCCTATCTGCATGTATTGGTCTCATCTTTTGTTCTGTCTCATCTCGCATTTCATCAAACAATCCATCTTCTTTCCAGCTGCTATCAGACTCTGAGATCACCTGTTGGCACCTAATGACCTCATACTGTTGTCTGGTATGTGTTTACTGTCGATCATATCATTCTCCTAGAAGTGCTCTTATGAGGAAATATGAGAAATATGTCCTCAAAGCTCAGAAAGACTTGATGTGCTTATCAGCTCTGATAAGTCTTTTTTAGCCTGTTTTAAATGCCTGCTCATTTTAATGTATCATCCTTTAAAGGAAGGAGTTTAATAAAGACCTCAGTGATGAATCTGGGAATTATTTGCAGAGAAATGTGAGGCTGTGATTGCTCAGCTGAGGCGATCACAGGGAGGACGTGCAGCGCTGGCTCAGGTATTTGGTGAATGTCAGGTGTTCGATAAGCCAGCCAGCACTGTGAGAATCATGTTCTTTGACTTCTCGAGTGCATTCAACACCATTCAGCCTGCTCTTCTGGGTGGTAAGCTGACAGCGATGCAGGTAGATGCCCCCCTGTGTCCTGGATTGTTGACTCCCTCACTGGCAGACCACAGTATGTGCGCCTGCAGCACTGTGTGTCTAACAGTGTAGTTAGCCACACTGGAGCCCCACAGGGAACTGTCCTCTCTCCCTTCCTCTTCACCTTCTACACCTCTGACTTCAGCTACTGCTCAGAGACCTGCCACCTTCAGAAGTTTCTGATGACTCTGCAGTAGTTGGATGTATCAGCAGGGGTGATGAGGATGAGTACAGGGTGACGGTGAAGGACTTTGTCACATGGTGTGAGCAGAACCATCTAGAGCTCAACGTGACAAAGACAAAGGAACTGGTGGTAGACTTGAGGAAAGACAAGGCACCGGTGGTCCCTGTGTCCATCAGGGGGGTCAGTGTGGACACCGTAGAGGACTACAAATATCTGGGAGTGCACACTGACAACAAACTGGACTGGGCTAAGAACACTGATGCCCTATACAGGAAGGGCCAAAGTCGTCTCTATTTTCTGAGGCGCCTGAGGTCCTTCAACATCTGCCGGACCATGCTCAGGATCTTTGATGAGCATGTGGTGGCGAGTGCCATCCTCTATACTGTTGCATGCTGGGGCAGCAGACGCCAACAGACTCAACAAACCGATCCACAAAGCCAGTGATGTGGTGGGAGTGGAGCTGGACTCACTGATGGCAGTGTCGGAGAGGAGGATGCTGTCTAAGCTGCAGGCCATTATGGGCAATGGCTCCCACCCACTCTACAGCACAGTGATGGGACACAGGAGCACATTCAGGGAAAGACTCATTACACCAAAATGCACCACAGAGCACCACAGGAGGTCATTCCTACCTGTGGCCCTCAGACTCTATAACTCCTCCCCCAATAGGTGACACTGTGGTTCACCAGTGTCACTCACTCATTCAGTATTTATTTAGTATGTGTGCATACAATTGTACATAAAACTGTCCATATACATTGTACATATATACTTCATTATACTCCAGATTTATATTTACTGTCACAGCCACTGCACTCACAAGATTAAATGTTTATATAGACATATTACCTCCTTAGTTTTTATATTTTTATACCTTTAGTGTATTTTTATTTTGTTTTGGTTTATATTCATTTCAATGAAACGGCTGCAGCTGTAACAACAGAAATTTCCCTCCTGGGATCAATAAAGTTTTTCTGATTCTGATTCTGATTCTCAGGTTTGACGCACCTGATTTTAAAAAAGTGAGCAGATGTTGTTGTGTGTGCTGCTTTAGGATAAACACTACACAGCATGTAACGTGCACAGGGACTCACACTCAGCTGCTGCCACTCTTATTTCAGAAATATTACTAAATATGTAACGTCTTTGAGACTTTTGCTTTTCATGTCTTAATGAGGAAACAAAAAGATAACCTGTGAAATCTGATGCATTTTTAACTTATTTGGTTCTAATAAAGACTGTGAGGCTGCGCCTCCTTTAACCATCTTTAAATCCTGCAGACAGATTTGGTTTCATATCTAATCAAATATTTATTGAGTCTGAACAGCATCAGAGTAACTGAGACACGTGCTGCACGTGTCCTGCAGCTCGTCACAACCTTCTGTGGATGATACCGTGTAGATGTAGATTTGAGGAGGGACTCGTGCACGCTGACCTCTGCCCCAGTTAAAGGACGAAGGAAAACTGCTGTGATCTCACTGAGCGAGGCGCCGAGCACAGACTCTCTAACAACGAGTCACTTTAAATATGAGGTCACATTTCCCCTCAGTGTTTGGGGTAAGTGCAGCTATCGCTGTAGCTGCTAACTGAGCGTAAGCTCAGACTGAGTGGCGCAGGTGAGATGTACCTGAGGCCCACAGGTGATTGAAATGTCTGAAATTTTACTGAAACTCATCTGAGAGATGAAATCTGGGATTTCTAGGTAAAAAAGAAAAAAGAAAAAAAGAATTAATCACAGATATGAATCAATAATCAGATTACTTCCTGCAACTAAAGCAGCTGATCTCAATCAGCTGCTGGCTGTGTGACCGTCTGAAACCAGGAGCACAGAGCAGCAAAACATCAGGAATCATATTTCTATCAAATATATCTCCTTCATAAACTGAGGCAGAACATTAAACACAAACAAACTTCACAGGAAGTGTTGGTGGAGGAGCCCTCGCTCAGCACTCCTGCCGCTCATATGAAACCTGCGAGCATGAAGAAACTGAATGAAAGAGTTTAATGAGTGCGTCAGTCTGCTCAGTGACTCCATGATTGCAGGTTATTTCCCTCCACCTGAGCGAACCGTCCCTGATCACCTGCAGCCTCTCTGCAGGTGTGTCCTCCTCACACTGCTGCTGAGTCATGTTTCAGTTCGGTGTTCAGAGCTCTTCATGGTCAGCTGCAGGTCTCTGAGGCCTGCTGAGGCTTGAACCTGTGGACACGGTTGATGCCTTTAAGGAGAAGCCTGAGACCCACCTGTGCAGGTATGCTTTCATTCAATTTTACTGTTGTACCAATGCCTTTTTCCTCTACTTCGTATGTTACTGCGGCTCTTTGTGATCGTTGTGCTTGAACACGTAAATAAATGTTACTGACACACAAAGACAGACACCCCTCTGATAAACAGAAGCCTGTCAGCGCAGTGTGCTCCCATCCACTGATAATATTCTGATCTGGAACAAACTGTTTCTGACTGTTGCTTATCAGCCCGAAAGCTTCATGCAGTAATCTGCTGCAGTCATGAAGGGCTCAGAAATGAAAAATCACTGCACAAAAACCGCTGATTCTGCGGGTCAGGGAGAAGTACTGGGTCACGTTTAAACCCCCCTGTACTGTGAGAATGAGATTAGTAGTTATGAACACGTCAGTAAACTATGAATGAAACGCAGGTCGGTGACTCCTGGAGGTTCCGCCTCCTCCTCGCAGGCTTTAATAGGGATCAGACAGGTGAGCGGACAGACCGACGCAGACAGGTGAGCGGACAGACCGCAGGGAAGCTCCGAGCCAGCTGTTTTCCTCTCGGTTCACACATTTATTAATCTAAGCTGTGAGAGTAATAAGGATGCTGCAGGTGAACGGGACGGACTTCCACCTGTCCGAGTACAGCTTCGAGCGGCACTTCGACGAGCGAGGAGCGATAGAGTGGATGCAAGCGAACTGGTGAGCAGCATGTCCCCTTTAACTTGGACTTTAGGGCTTAAATAAACTCATTTAGACTTAAATAAGTTAGTTAGTCTCAGCTTCCTTCTCGAAAGTTTAAAGACTCTCGGCCAGTCGGCCATAGTCGAAATATCCCGATAAACTGTCTGTACACTGGGAAAGAGCCGCTCCGTCCGTTAAAAATATTTCCTATTTTTTATGAATCGTGTGTTCTTTAAAAGTACTCGCAGTTCTGAATGTGTTTGGAGGACGTTTCGGGGCATTCAGGGTCAGCCTTTGTTTCGGCACCCACCCAGTAACCCACAGACCCCACCTTCCTCCAACACACCGGCACCTGAACCGGTTCACTCGATACCAAAGCTGGCTAACCCGCCAGGTAGCAGGTCCGGGACGATCTGCTCGGGCATCTTTTAACTGTGATTGAACTGAGCGTCTTTGTGTGTTGTTAAAGCCGAATAGATGAGATGTGTGTGACTCAGGAGATACAAACTGGCAGCGGAGCCTTACGCAAGAACGCGCGGCCGCTGCAGGTATACTGCAGGTGAGCCGCTGGGCCAGTGACGTCACCACGGTTGTATTTGCGGGACCCGCCCTTCTCGAACTACGATACCGTGATGCAATATGAAAATATGCGCTGAAATATTTGACCTGCTCATCAGCTCTGACGGACACTGCACGTGTTAGAACCTGCATTAGACGCTGCAGGTACATCAGCTGTTAAAGCGGGTCAGAACTTTAATGAAAGCTGAGTTCAGTCAGATGTTCCTCAGCTGATGGTTGCTCAGGTCTGTGATGAATTCAGCTGCAGCATTAAAAAAAAACCCAACTTTTTCCTCATGTTTCTGAGGAGACTCCAAGCTCATCTCCGCACCGAGGCGTCGCTCTGCCGGGATTCAGAATAAAAAGATGAATAAAAAATAAACCTGAAACATACAGCGTGCATGAAGCCGCAGACCTGGAGAGAACAGATGATGGGTTCAAACCCGGGACCTTCTTGCTGTGAGGCAGCTGTGCCAACCACTGTATCGACCGCGGGGTTAAACATGAAACAACTGTGACAAACTTAAATTCATAATCTGCTTCTTCTTTAATTAAAAATTTAAACTTAATGATCCTAGAGATCTGAACTAAAATAATCTCACGCTTATAATCTTTAAGTTCAGAAACCAGCTGAAAACACGCAGGTAATATTCTCAGGTATCAAACACCTGTGGGTGACGGTATCTCTTGGTTTCTCCCGCAGGAAGAGCTCGTTCGTGTTCAGCGCTCTGTACGCCGCCCTGGTGTTCGGAGGGCAGCACTACATGAAGCCTCGGCCCAAACTCAATCTGCGGTGGCCGCTCATCCTCTGGTCTCTGAGCCTCGCCGTCTTCAGGTAAGTCCGTGTTCATCCTCCCACACTCATCAAGCAAAAGAACCACACGCACACACACACACGCCACGTGACCGGAAGTTCTTTGGCCTGTGATTGGCTGCATTAAAATGAGAGAAACTGTGACGTGAAAACGAGCGGCTCCTTCCAGGGCTCATATCATGCTTTTTTATTTTGCGGAAGCTGTCACAGTAATGTGACAGGTGAGGTTCAGGGATCCAATCAGATTCTCTCATTTGTAATTTTATCTTTGGGTCTTTGCAAACGCAGAGCTTAAAGAACACCTGAAGACGCTCAGTCCTCATCCATCCGTGCTTTGGAAGATGCGCCGACTCTGTGATGTCACTGACCACGCCCTCAGGCCACAATTAAAGGAAACGCTAATGGGCTGGCGGGCACGCGCTAAAGACTCCTTCGGACGATGACACCCACCCCTCCATACAAACTTTGGCAGTCTCCATGGTAACCACAGGCATGCTTTGCATTGTGCTCGTGCTGACTCAACATTTCTGCACATTTCGTGTGCCAGTGGAATGCCGTCTCCACAGTAACCAGCCCTGAAGGCACCTGCGGCTCAGGTGTGTTTGTTTTCTCACCTGTGTGAGAACAATAGAGAGGCGGGCAGCTGCGCGGCGGCCGTTACAAAACGGGAAGCTGCCGTAAACACAGACGACCCGAGAGATTAAAATGAGGGGAACAGTCCTTTAAACCGACTCCTACAAGCGCACACACCCTGCCTGAATAATGCAGAATAACGAAACCACTGCTGACTCATAATCTAAGAAAACGTGAAATACGCGTCTGATATCTGAGCAGCTCTGATGCGAAACCAGGACCGGGAGGGTCTGGTCACATGATCAGTAATAAAAGTTCTGCAAGATGTAAACAAGAAATGCTAAAAGCTTAAAGTCAGTGAGGCCAAAGTCACATCGGTGCGCTCTGACAGTCTAAAGGCTGCAGTCGTGTGACCTATGACCTTCAGATCAGCGTGGCGCGAACTGCAGCATGATCATCTGCAGGGCCTCAGTGACTCATGTTTATCCGGTCTGAATGCATCAAATCCTTTTAGCTAAGAACGTCCAGTCATGTATTTGCAGTTTTGCTGCTGAGGTTCAGGGTCCTGTAACGATGTGCAGCCACCAACGGCTGCACTAATCCGAGGGCTGTCGTCTCCTCACAGCACATTAAATTCATTCATGGAGTCGCCGTCCTCTCGCGGTGGATTTCTCACACTGATGGATTTATTGTCTCTTTCTTTGCAGCATCATCGGTGCGATTCGGACCGCTCCCTACATGTTCCACGTCCTGATCTCCAGCGGCTTCAGACAGTCCATCTGTGACCAGAGCTTCTACAACGGCCCGGTCAGCAAGTTCTGGGCCTACGCCTTTGTCCTCAGCAAAGCTCCAGAGCTCGGTCAGTCCTTTAACCAGCACCATCACTGCCCCTCCAAACTGATCACTGCTGAAATGAAATGTTTGAAGCGTATGACCAATCGCTGAGACTTTTGTTTGCAGGCGACACGGCGTTCATCGTGCTCAGGAAGCAGAAGCTGATCTTCCTGCACTGGTACCACCACATCACCGTGCTGCTGTACTCCTGGTACTCCTACAAAGACATGGTGGCCGGCGGCGGCTGGTTCATGACCATGAACTACATCGTCCACGCGCTCATGTACAGCTACTACGCGGCGCGTGCCGCTGGCCTGCGCGTGCCCCGCCCCTTCGCCGTGCTCATCACCAGCGCTCAGATCGCCCAGATGGTAATGGGGGTGACGGTGAGCGTGCTGGTGTACGGCTGGATGCAGCAGGGGGACTGCCCCTCCAGCCTGGACAACATCACCTGGGCCTCACTCATGTACTTCAGCTACCTGCTGCTCTTCTCCAACTTCTTCTACCAGACCTACCTCCGCCGCAAGTCTGACCCCAAGACCACCAAGACCCAGTAGAAGCAGGAGCTCTGTGGGAGGTGTTAGTCTGGGGGTCTCTAAAAACTGAAGCTACTATAATAATCTGACCTTTGCCAGAAGAATCTGGAGAGTTTTTACTGAACAGGATGGAAAAAGCTGTGATGGACACAGCAGGGGGGGTCAGAACAGACGCCCCAGTCTCGGCCTTTTTTACAGATGTGAGACGTCTGCTCCTCCGGAGCTTCACAGATGTGACGATTTGGGTTTTCTGAAATTATCGTCTACGAACACAACACTCTGTCAGTGATGAAGATAAGCTTTTAGTTTCAGCTTCGTCCTCTTCATCAGTCTGGAATGTTCTTTCCTCTGATGAACGCAGGCTCTCCCAGCATTCCTCCCCATACTGGTTAGACTGGTTCCTCCTGCTCACCGTACCTGCCCTCGGTCACCTGGGTGGAGCACAGACGGGTTTTCTTTCACTCGCAGGGTGTTCGATGCTTTCTGCCTCGTTCTCAGCAGAGTTTCTGGTTTGTGACGCACAGCTGAGAGCAGCTCAGGGGAGGAAGCTGGGAGACTTTCAGGCTCTTCCCTCTTGGACTCTGTGATGCCTTCAAATGTCATCGGGAAAAAAAGTCACGTTTTGTCTGAAATTAGAAAAACCTCAAAGCTGCAAACACGGCGATTAAAGTTCTGACCTCACACCTCCTGTGAGCGTGTGATCAGCAGGTTTTTCCATCCTGTTCCATCACTTTTCTTTTTCCACACTTTTTTAAAAAAAAATCTATTTATTGATAATTTTATGTTTACCTGACGTATGATGGCACCCCATTGGCTGCTGGAAACGTCACTTGCTGTGGTGTTTCACCTGCTAGAACATCAGTCACATGTTTATTTAAACCTCGTCTCGCAGAGGCGTCCTCCTGTTTGCAGCTCTGTGATTGGCTGCAGTCATTTGATGTGTGATTGAAAAACTGAGCTCTGAAGGAATCGAGCGGCAGTTTGACACGCTGACCTGTCTTTTTATATGAAGTCTGTATTTCACGTCTAAAATGTTCTATTTATTGTACTGAAGGCAACGAATAAAGAAGCAGTTTTTATGTTTGTAAGTCGTGTTGTTGGTTTTAGTTCCTTCGAGCTGATTTTCCCACTGAGGAGCACTTTATCCTGTAACTGTCTCTAAATCATCTTTGGCTTTTCTAACTCAGTTCACATGAAATGTTTTGCTCACTGTTCATCACACCTGAACACCTGTGCCCCCCCCCGCACACCTGCGGAGCGTCCAGCACATTTCAGGTGTTCTGCTGCAGCCACATTCATCATCCAGACTGCTGTCCTCTGAATCTCAGCATTTTTACCCAGAAATGATGAAATCCTTTTGAAAAAAAATAATCTGATAAACTCTGTAGGGGTGCAGAGGTCAGAGGTCATGTTAACAATCCATTAAAATCTGGCTCACATCCACTGAGGTGGTCAAGGTCAACTTTAGGAATTATTGGTGGAAAATGGACAAAAAGCCTTAAAACTTAGACCCTATGGTGCTGACCGCTGTGACGTCGACAACATACAGAAAGTACAATAAAGATTTAAAGTATCGGGTCACGTGACCTCTGACCTCTCAAGGTCAAAGTGAGAATAATGCTGCACACAGATGTTTGAAAAACAAACTTGTGATCAAAAACTTATCACTAAACATTTAAAGTAATTTGACTAAACAATGAGATGAATGCTCGTGGTGGTTGTGTGGGAAAATCCCAGCAGCTTCTGAAATACTTGAATCACCTTTCTTCTCCATTCTGAGGCTCAGGTTGAACTTCAACAGGTCATCTTGACCACGTCTGCATGCCTACATGCTGCCATGTGATTAACTGATGGCTAATAAAATGACCAGTGAGTGTATTGTGGTGGAGCTGCCCAGGAGTATGTAAGTCTTGGATGAAGAGGCCTCTTCATCCACAAAATTAAAGATTCACAGGATGCAAAGAAACAGCTGCTGAATCACATTTGTGGGTTTTTTTGAGAGCACAGTGAATCTATTTACCTGCTCAGAGTGGACTTTGATGTAATATCAGCCTGGTGTGCAGTCTGCCCCGAGTCCAACGGGACAATGAAATCCTGATGGAATGGCAGCTGAGGATGGGCAGGTGTTCTACTGACCTCTAACAGTGAGCCTTTCTCAGCACCAGCAGCCCTCAGATGGAAATCCTGCTGCTTTGCAAAGAAAAGAAGATAAAAATGACCAAAATTAGTAGATTTCCACTGGTGGGGATGGATGGGTGGATGGATTGAAGGACGGATGGACAGACGGATGGATGGATAGACAGATGAATAGACAGAACAGGTGGATGGATGGATGGATGGATGGAAGAACAGGTGGATGGATGGATGGATGATGGATGGACAGACGGATGGATGGATAGACAGACGAATAGACAGAACAGGTGGATGGATGGATGGATGGATGGATGGATGGAAGAACAGGTGGATGGATGGATGGATGGATGGACGGACGGACGGATGGATGGAAGAACAGGTGGATGGATGGATGGATGGATGGATGGACGGACGGACGGATGGATGGAAGAACAGGTGGATGGATGGATGGATGGATGGATGGATGGATGGACGGACGGACGGACGGACGGACGGACGGATGGATGGAAGAACAGGTGGATGGACGGACGGATGGAAGAACAGGTGGATGGATGGGTGGATAAGATGATTAACTGTAGCGTTGAATCAAATGTTGTCACAGTTGCAGTAGGACTACAGCTGATCAGCACTTCAGAACTGGGACCGTTTTTAAATAATCAGTTTATTAACTGTTTGTCCAACAGAGGGCTGGATCCTATCATAGCTGTCACAGGGTGAGAGGTGGGTACACCTGAACAGGTGACCAGTCCATCAGCAGTTAACATCACCAGCCTGTGTCTGCACCGCGGAGAACAAACTCCATAGGACGACTTCAGCTCACCAACATGTGAACCCAGAAGCTTCCAGCATTAAGCAGTGCTGACCCCGGTCCACCCTGACCTCAGGACAAATACTGCATTTCCTCCTCTTTCACGACAGCTGCACTGACACTGTCTAGTAAACACTGCCACCTAGGGGTGAAAGATTTTGTTGCGTTTCACACATTCTGATAAGAAACGGCTCCATCCCTCCTCCTCCATCTCCCCCTGTCACCTGCATACTTCATTTAAAGTGATTTACATAATTTATAATAATGACTCAATAATTATGATCCAACACAATCCTAAAAACACTGTGACCTCTACATACAGCTGTGTTTGTAACCTAGCTCTGTGTGTGTGTGTGTGAGATGACTCAGGTGTCATTTCCCCCACAGCCACAAGCTCAGGATTACCTTCAGTTTTCTTTTATACAGACGGATGGATCGGGGCTGCGTCTGCAGGGATGCGGACGCTGCGGCGGTCTGTGGTGGTGAAGAGGGAGCCTCACCTATGGTCATGAGCTTTGGGTATCACAGGATCCTGCAGGCGTCTCACAGGGATCTTATTAGAAAACCTAAATGTGACTTCATTTGCAAGACAAAGTGGATTAGATCAAGTTTTCCTCTCTAATCTCTGACAGCGTCAGTCTGACCCCTTAGTCTCAGCGGCTGTCTCTGAGTGTCTGCATGTCTGCTGCTCCTCATGCTGGACTCTAAGCTCTGTGCTAGCCTCGATGAACGGCTCATTCGGTTTTAGCTGACACCCCACGACAAGCACAGACCCGTTCTCTGAATAAAAGCCCAGGAATGAAGCTCGAACAAACTGAGACACCAAGATTTTATTCATGTTCAAAAGATAACATTAGCCAAGAGGTGCTCTCAGGTGAGGGAGGGGTCCTCAGAGGTTGTTGTCTGTCCACTCCTTCAGGGCACGAGTGCAGGTGCTGGTCTGGTGAGTGTTTGCTCCACTGCTGTGTTTGAGCCACTGGCCAAACCTCTGCGGGTCTCCGTCCTGCACCAGGTAATGACCGAGGACACCGGAGGCCTGAAAGCACAAGAAGCACGGAGCCGCTGAGACAAAGCCAAACTCGGAGGAGACGATCCCAACAGACGTTAAAGCCCACTCACGGGTTCTAAAGCTGAACTCAAGAAGCTGCAGTCCACATACACTTCCTGAGAGTCAGAGAGCTGGAAGGTGAAGGTTTAAGAAAGATCAGGTAAAAGCTGAAGACAGCAGATAAATGAGCTGGGATGGGATCCCAGTTAGCAAACAAGGGCAGGAAAAGACAGGTCTGAATGAGGAGGGAGGCACTTCAGAGGAAACAGAAAGCTATGGAAGCATTCAGGAAGCCAGGAAAACATAAGCTAACGTCTGCCAGCAGGACGCACAGAGATGAATGATGGAGAGCAGCAAAGAAAACAAATAACCTGAACAATGAATACAAAGATGAACGTGCTCTTTAATCCATGACTTACAATAACGTCTGACAGTGAAGTTAGCCTTCTGAGCATTAAACAAAGGTCATGACTTCATCCTTACCCTTTGACCTTTGTAATAACACTCACAGTTAGGGCATTAAGTGTGACATTGTGAGGTCAGAGTGACCTTTGTTGATCCCTGAGTCTGAGTGAGAATCAAAGCAGGTGAAAAAGCTCCGAGGAAACGTTCCTGCAGCAGGAGTTTCCTCAGCACGGACACTTTCTGTTCCCTGGAAGTGAAACTTTGCTCAAACCAACGAGTCCCTCAGATCCATCACATCTGTTTGCTGTTTATCTGTGACTCCAGCACACGAACGAGCTCACGGCCTTCTCACCATCATTCCTCAGACTTATGCTTTATCAATCCAACCTCACACTCAGCATTTCCACTGAACACCTCCGTGCCAGGAATGAACCGAGTTCCCGCAACCAGGATCTGGCTCCGGGTTCGTTTGAGAGTTCTGATTCAGTTTAAGGTGCGAGACCTCTAAGCTGGAGGGATCCTGCTGACAGACAACCTGATCAGACCAACCTCGCTGGTGGAGGTGAAAAAAGCCCCCACCACACTTGTCATGTGACACCACCCCCACACACATCAGGTCTGAGCCCATCTGATCTTAGACTGTGTTTTCTGTACCTTGTTGATGCCCTCCCTTTGCAGCTCCCTCCCCAGAGTCGGTCCGATTCCCGGGAGCGCCGTCACCGGCTTGTCTCCCATGGGCTCGCTGACAAAGTTGCGGTGCTTCTTAGAAGTACTCGACATCCTGAAACAGAGTTTTGGTCATTCGCGTCTCATTTTATTACTGCTTGTGTGGAATATGCATCATTTTCAAAGTTATCCTGCTAACAGACACACACAAACACCTGACGGTGGGCGAGGTCATGAAGCTCACCTGCTTTCGTGGAAGAGCTCCAGTCAGTCAGAAATAGCCGGCTGCAGTCTGTGCTCCTGAGCGAACTCGCCAAATATGAATGAGCAAGAATGCAGCAGTGAATTAGGTGTGTTTGGTATTAAGGAACACCCACAGCCTGCCTGCTGTGGGAGGAGCTATCACGGTCATTGGTGCAGCTGAAAGAGGTGAAGCAGCTCCATCACACAGGACTGTATCTGAGCATCATCACAGCTGCATTTTACTGGCCTTCCAGGAAGCATCACATCTCCTGGGGGGGGGGGACATAAGGCTGCAGTTCCTCTGCAGGCCAGCAGAGGCAGCAGTGAGCCACTCCCCATAGACTCCCATGTTTAAACTTTACAGCAGAAATGAACATGTTTAAAGCCTCATTTGTAGTTTTTGTTTGTTTGTTTGCATATTTGTCACACCTTCATTAAACTGACTTTAACACTGGACAAAGAAAACCAGCATAAATACAAAATGCAGTTTTTAAATGATGATTCATTTATTAAGGAGAAATGCTCTCCAAACCTACCGGTCATTGTCTCGCCTCATTAGCTGTGATCAGCCACAGTTTGTGGGAATCACTGACACAGAAACTGTCTGACAAAGTGCAGCAGACTGAAAGATCTCAAAGAGCAGCACATCATGCGATGATCCACAGAGACAGCTGAGAAACAAAGTCTCTGACATCTATCAGTCTGAAACAGGTACAGAGACATTTCTGAGGCTCCGAAGAACCACGGTGAGAGCCGTTATCCACACGCGGAGAGCACTTGGAACAGTGGGAACCTTCCCAGGAGTGGCCGGACGACCAAAATTACTCCAAGAGCATCAAAGACTCATCCAGGAGGTCCCAGAAGAACCCAGAACAACATGTGAAGAACTGCAGGCGTCACTCGGCTCACTTAAGAGTTCATGATTCAACACCCAGAAAGAAGCTGGGTAAAAATAGATCGCCTCTGAGCCCCTTCTGCTTTGCTGTGGTGATGGACAGGCTGACAGATGAGGTCAGCAGGAGTCTCTGTGGACTGTGATGTTTGCAGATGACACTGTGATCTGTAGTGAGAGCAGGGAGCAGGTGGAGGAGAGCATAGAGGGGTGGAGGTGTGCTCTGGAGAGAAGAGTGTGTGAATGAGAGGGAGGCAGGTGGAAAGGTGAAATACCTGGGGTCAACCATCCAGAGAGAGGTGAAGAGGAGAGTGCAGGCAGGGTGGAGCAGGTGGAGATGAGTGTCAGGGGTGAAAAGGAAGGTTTCCAGGATGGCAGTGAGACCTGCTGTGATGGTTTGGAGACGGTGGCTCTGACACAAAGACGGGAGGCAGAGCTGAAGATGCTCAGATGTTCACTGTGAGTGAGCAGGATCAGAAACGAGTCCATCAGAGGGAGACAGAGTCAGAGAGGCTGAGAGGGTTTGGACATGTGAGGGAGGGAGGGCGGAGATACTGGAGCTGCAGGCAGGAGGAGGTTCACAGCTGAAGGTGGACATGCAGAGGTTGGTGTGACAGAGGAGGATGCTGGGATAGGGGGAGATGGAGGCAGATGATCTGCTGTGGCGCCCCCTAAAGGGAGCAGCTGGAAGAAGGATGCACCAATTTGTTAGGTGTCGCCGCCATCGTGTGTTGAAAATGACTTCAGCAGTTCAGCATCTTCTGGACTGTAAGGCAGCACGGCAAATCATTTAAACACATGCTTTAATATCTGTTCTATTGTGTGTTTGCCTGATTCAGATGTGAATGTGAGGAGATGAATGTGTATGCTTTGTGGTCTCTTCTTTAAGCAGGGGGGATTTACAAATGCAGCAGCAGGTGGCGCTGTGACATCATCATAATTCTATTTGCATGAGGTTTTATGGACATTTCAGCACAGTTTTCTTTGTGAGAAGGTCCTCAAACCCTGAAAGCTTGGCTCAGAAAAGCAGCAGACCGCTGACACAAGAAGCTTTTATTCATGTAAACTTTCTCCAGTGACACAAGCTCATGAAACAGGTAAACAGACACCTGGTAGGTCACTGTGACATCACAGTCAGCCTGCAGGAAATCCACCCCAAACATTTATCGGCAGCAGTAGCAGAAGAACCGAGCGATCGGCTCTGACGGCAGAAGCAGGAAGCGAGCAAACCCAGGAAGTGGTGTGGTCTTTGGTGAGGAGGCGGAGCCTCAGAGGAAGGCATCGCACCACTCCTTCAGGCACTGAGCGCAGGATCCGGCCTGGCGAGAGTTGGCACCACTGGCATCTTTGAGCCAATCGGTGAACATCTCACCGTCTTTCCTCAAGAGCAGGAACTGGCCGAGAACCACGTAGGCCTGAAAACACATTCAAAAGCATCAACACACAGACCAGGAGGAAAAACACCCCAAAAAACACACAGAAAAAAAGCAACAATCAGCCTCAGGGGAAGAACACTGAAGGACCAAACCCTGCAGTTCCTCTGCCGTCCAGCAGAGGCACCACAGTGACTCAGTCTCATAGACTCCGGTGTTGAAACTTTCCAGCAGAAAGCAACATGTTTACAGCTGATACAGAAACTGCTTCAGTCCCCTTCATCACAGCTGTACGGGGGAGGATGTTTCTATAACTCCATCCATCCTCTTCCACTTCCTGTTCAGGGTCGCGGGGGGCTGGAGCCTATCCCAGCTGTCATAGGGCGAGAGGCGGGGTACACCCTGTACAGGTCGCCAGCCTGTCACAGGGCCAACACAGAGAGACAGCAACCATTCACACCTATGGACAATTTACCTATGCAGTTAACCTAACCCCAGGAACTGCATGTCTTTGGACTGTGAGAGGAACCCGGAGGAAACCAACACAAACACGGGGAGAACATGCAAACTCCACACAGAGAGGCCCAGGCCTAGCTGTGAGGCAACAGTGCTAACCACCACGCTACCATGATGCCCTTGTTTCTATAACACCTGTTAAATAAAGTGGCTGATCACAGGCCACACCCCTAAAAGTTGCATTAGTAGAGGCATGGCCTCTCTGACTGCCAGTTGGATGGTGACACAGGTGGCTGTAGCTGCCTGCTAGGCTTCCCCTCAGCTAACTGGAGTCTCTGAACTGGACCTCTGGACCGTGTTTGTGCTGTTGGAGCATTTTGGAGCCTTTTAATGTAATTATCTGACCAATAATATGGCTGCTGTGGCTTCATTGGACTAATAGACCGTCCAAGAAGGCGGAGCTCCAGTTTGGGTGCACAGGGATTTTTTTGGATGTTACTGATAGCAGATATCTGTGTTGGTGTGATGCTCCCATAGAGGATATAACTTATAACTTTACCCTTTCATCCAAATATGGTCACTTCTGTCCATCATTAATATACAGTCTATGATAAGAGACAATTAAAAACAAAACTGTTACACAACATCTAACTCTTGAAACTGAACTTGCATGCCTATAGACAAATTCTGAGAAATAGGCCAACTACAGCTCCCAAGATGCATTTCAGCAGCATTGTGTTCATGTGTTTTTGTGCACCTTGTCGAAGCCCTGTTCCTCCAGCTTCTTCCCCAGAGTCTCTCCGATGCCCGACAGAGCCGTCACCGGTTTGTCCCCCATCGGCTCTCCAACAAAATCCCGGTGCTTCTGAGACGTGGTCGACATCCTGACTGCAGGAAACAGACTCAGGGTTACTTCAGTCCCCCCACCCCCCCAGCTTTCACACGTTAGCAGTTCATCTGAGGCGAGCTGGATATTCCTGCCCTTCTCTGACACATTAATTAGTCTAAAAGAAAATGTGGATCTATAAAATCTGCTTCATGGGAAAGTGCAAAAGAAGTCTGTATGTTTCAGGAGCAAAGAAAATATATGATGTGAGGCAGAGAGGGCTGGAATCATCTACAGAAGGAGCTGAAATCATCAGAGCTGCTCGCTGTGGAGATGTGAAGCCCACCTTAAAGAGAAAATACGACTCTTAGTGCGACTGCAGATTTAATCTGAATGCTTCTCATTGTTAAAGAAGCCGCTGCCCTCAGGTGATGCTTACAAAGGAGATTTTTCCTGGAGAAATGAAGGACAAATATGATGACAGTGAGTGGGCACCACAGTCCAGAACAAACTGGCTTAAATGGTTTCAGTCCTCATGCTTTCAGCACGATGGTGAGGCCTGCAGCAGAGCTGGGCTTTCAGTTTCCTGAGGTCACTTCAGAGCTTTTCTGTCTGTGGACGCCTCTGTGAGATGTTCTCCCAGTGCCCCCAGTCTCTGCTTCAGACCCAGTTTAAGTTCTGAACTGTGTGTGTGTGTGTAAGTAAGTCAGACTGGAGCTTCTGCACTCTCTCAGTGGAACCAGTAAAACCAGTGAACAGAACCTGGAACAAACAGGAAATCTTTACCTGTCAGAGGAGGACCTGATCCTGCTGGTCTGGACCTGGACTGGACTCAAGTGCTGCCAGGGGGGGGCACGCTGCAGAGACAAACCGTGTACCTGTAAGCACGAGGAGCTCACCTGAGTGCAGCTGGGCATCAAAGACGAGCAGAAACAGGCCGTTACCTGCGCTCCAACTCACCTGCAAATTCTGTGCAAGCTCTAAACAACTTTTCACTCTGCTGGAGGCGTTTTATTCTGAAACCCGGATACACGCCGACTTCACTGACACTCGGGGTGTGACGCCATGACGCAGAGTCTCAAAGATTACGTGAGTAGAAGTAAGAGTCACTCTTGAGTGAAAAAAGAACACTGTCATATCACCCCAACAGAGCACTTCACTCTCAGACTGCTGGCTTACTTGTGGTTCCTAGGATACTTCAGAGTAGAATGGGAGGCAGAGTCTTCAGCTTTCAGGCCTCTCTTCTGTGGAGCCAGCTGCCAGCTTGGATTCAGGAGACAGACACCCTCTTTATTTTTAGGATTAGGATTAAAAATTTACTTTTTGATCAAGCTTATAGTTAGGGCTGGATCAGGTGACCCTGAACCCCCCCTTAGTTATGCTGCTATAGGCCTAGGCTGCTGGGGGGGGGGTCCCAGTAAATTACAGTAGAAACACAGAGGACAGCTGACGCCTGTGGGGCAGGGAGCGGCTGCTGATTGGGCCCTGATTTTAGCTCAGAGTGATGCCTCGTTTCGTTTTTACCTCTTTGTCAGACATTCCATGGGTAACACCGCCCCCCGCCCGTTCAAGCGACGCCCCTCTCCGTGTAAACCACGCCTCCATTATTTCCCCATGCAGGGTTTGGGAAGTGGGCGGGGTCGCAGCTGTCTTCCGCCTGTACCTGCCAGGTGGCCCCACTCTCTGAGGGTCATCTTCCTCGGTTTAACTCGCTCTCTGACCCGGGTACTTTAGTGCAAATATGGCGGTGCCGCTGACCGACCAGGAGAAGCGGAAGCAGATCAGCGTGCGGGGCATCGCGGGGCTCGGAGACGTAGCGGAGATCAAGAAGAGTTTTAACCGACATCTGCACTTCACCCTGGTGAAGGACCGGAACGTGGCGACCCCCCGGGACTACTACTTCGCCCTGGCGCACACCGTCCGGGACCACCTGGTGGGCCGCTGGATCCGGACCCAGCAGTATTACTACGAAAAGGACCCGAAGGTAGGAACGAGCCCGCGGGCACAGCCGAGCTTCCGGCTGGCTCGGACGTACAGAACCCCGCAAAGAAACACGCCGACTGGACGGTTCCCGCCTCTCTGACAACACGAAAGCAGAGAAAGCGTGACCCACGCGGTTTTTGGATGCTCAGCAGCCGGGACGTGAATTCGGGATACATTTAACCCCGAAACGTTTATTAACGCGGTGAGAAATTCCGTTTGGAAACCGCTGCAGTGGGCCGTCAACAAGAGAAGTTCAGTTAAAATCACGATTTCATCCACATGCGGACATGCTCGGTTCAGTCTATATGTGCCGATTTTATCAGAGGATCTTACAAATGCCTGAAATGATGGTTTTAGCAGCGGGTTATCATTGCTGTCATCACGGCGACAGTAAAATGACATTTTAAGAACGGAGTTTGGCGTGACTTTTTCTGTGACCTTCCTGCAGACAGAAGCAGCAGCAGCCAGTGGGCGGCGCTCTGTTCATTTCGCTTTAAAACCTTTCAGAGGGTCACAGTTTTGATTCAGTGAGCCAGTGTGAATGGTGATTGACTTTATTGCAAATTAAGAACATTGTTTAATGTGATCAAACTATTCAGATCAAACTGTAGTCAATTATATTGTAATTTGAATATTTCCTTATTGTCAGCCAGTAAACATGCCTGATTAGAAGAGCTGTGGCTTTAGGGTATTAGCTGAATCACCGTTGGTGATTTGGCTGAACAACAATGATGATTAAAAGATCTGAATGACAGTAAAACATTTATTTTTACACATCGGTGTTTCCAGGTTTGATATCAACACGGCCGATGACGTATTACAGATGCTGGAGACGTAGTTTTCCAGCTTTACAATCAAAGCAAACCTCGACCACAAACCGATGACAGAAGCATGGAGCAGATCCGCGCTGTGGCTTTTCTGTTGTGCTGCAGAAGATTGTTTTACCAGAGACACTTTCTGCTGAGCGGCTCCTGCTGGTCTGAGCTCAGGGCTGCATGAACCCGGCCAATGACTCAGGAACCCACTTCCTCCCATTCTGTGCAGTAACTGATCTCATGTTTATGCATCATCATCGTCAGGATGTGCTTCTGTCTGCAAAGCTTGAGACGAAAATGAGAAAAGAGGAAAGAAGAAAGCTTAAATCTTTATTTGGCTTCTATTCAAAGTAAATTACGAGATAAATAACAGAGAGGAAGCTGTTTCGCTCGCTCCACGCTGTCCTCTAATGCTGACACAGTGTTAAGATAAGATCAAACTTTAATGATCCCGCGACGGGGAAAGCAGCTCAGTACAGAGAAAGAAAAATGAAAGGATGAATAAAATAGAATAGGAAACACTATATACATAAAATATACATCAATGTCAATACACGTATACACACATCAAACAGTAGATGCAGATATCAAACACACTATATACATTTGTAACCGGTAAGGTACACAGCATACACGGTATGCATTATATGGGTGGGAGTGTAATAAATAAGATGTATGGATAAAGTGATGGCAGTGGAGGTAAAGTGTCCAGGTGACTCGTGACATCATTATGACATCATGTACAGTCTAACTGCTGTTGGGATGAATGAGCTGTGAAAGCGCTCCTTCCTCCGCTCCGTTGTGGGTGGGGGTGAGGAGAGTGCAGGCAGCATGTGGAGGGGTGTAGATGGGAGCTGAGGGGTGGGGGCAGGTGGTCCACGGCCCAGAGTCAAATCTATTGAAAAACAGATTCAGGTCGTTAGCCCACCCCCGGTCAGCAGACACTGTGGCTCCTCCAGGGTCCTCAAAGTGGCCAGAGATTTTTTTCATGTTTCTCCAGACTTCTTGGACTTTGTTATGGTGGAGCTGTTCCTCCATCTTCCTCCTGAAGCTCTCTTTGCCTCTCCGGATCTTGTATTTCACATCCTTTTGTACTCTCCTCAGTTCCTCTTTGTCTCCAGATCTGAAGGCCCTCTTCTTCTTGTTCAGCAGGGCCTTCAGCTCTGGGGTCACTCACGGTTTATTGTTGGAGAAGCACCCTCTTGGTTGGCACACTTCTCCACACAGAAGTTCATGTAGTCTGTGATGCAGTGGGTGGGGGCGTCGATGTCCTCGCCATGAGGCCTGCAGAGTTCCTGCCAGTCTGTACATTCAAAACAGTCTCTCAGGGCCTCACTGCAGTCCGCAGACCACAGTCTTATCACCTTCTTGGTGGGGGTTTCCACTTCACAATGGGGGTGTAGGTGGGGTGAAGAATGACCAGGCTGTGGTCTGAGGGGCCAAGCGGGGAGAGGGGTGATGAGCTGTAAGCCTCCTTTGTGTTGGCAAACTGCAGGTCCATAGTTTTATTGTCCCCTGTGTGGCAGTCAGCATATTGGTGAAGTTAGGGAGAGTGGAAGAAGGTGAGGCGTGAGATTAATGTGACATGTGGTTCAGGTGAGCACAGGTATCAGCTGATCTGTGATGCAGGTGAACCTTCAGGCTGACTCTGCTGCTCTGTATCCTCAGAGGGTTTACTACCTGTCTCTGGAGTTCTACATGGGCCGAGCGCTGCAGAACACCATGATCAACCTGGGGCTGCAGACCGCCTGCGACGAAGCGCTCTACCAGGTAACAGCACACCTGTGTGTGTCAGTGCGTCTCTGTGAGCGTTCAAACAGAGCTTCAGTGGGAGGATGTGTGCAGGATGAAGTATGACTCTGTTTGGCTTTATTTGTAACTGTCCGCTTACTTCTGAGCCCTGAACACCCCCACCCCCACCACCAACACACACACACACACACACACACACACACACACACACACACACCTGGTCTGAGTGTTACTGTGGAAACACTCCTTCAAACACAAACTGAAGGAGGAGTTTCTCACAGGTGCTGCTGAGCTCCTCCCACAGTTTCAGTGTCCTCAGGAAGTCACTGCAAAGAACACACACACACACACACACACACACACACACACACACCGGTAACAGCTGTCCTCTGTGTGTGTGTGTGTGTGTGTGTGTGTGTGTGTGTGTGTGTGTGTGTGTGTGTGTGTGTGTGTTAGCTCGGTTTGGACATAGAGGAGCTGGAGGAGATGGAGGAGGATGCTGGTCTGGGAAACGGTGGACTGGGACGACTGGCAGGTAACGGAGCGTTTCCTCCCGAGACGCGAGTGTCGTCATCAGTGACGACTCAGACCTGACAGCGTTCATAATAACGTCATCACTGAGCTGAAAAACGCCGTCCTCGTACCGTCACAAAAAAGCGTCACTTAATAAAACTTTGTCACTTTAAGGTTCCTCATTTTTAGAAGAAGTCAACTCTAAAACAAAGTCACATTATGAACTTGAACAAACGTCTTTTTAAAAGGTTGAACTTTATACAAATCCTCATTTTTAATAAATGTCAGTCGTGACTTTAATAAAACGGTCGTAGCTAAGTTAAAAAAAACAGTATGAAGACCCCCCCCCCCAGAAAAACCCTGCTGAGTTTAAGTAAGACGGCTTTTAAAAGGAGCCCCTACTCTGTATAAAATCACTGTTTAAATAAAGTTATCCGTTTGTTAGTAAAGCCCCACCTTTGTAGGAAAGTCATTCCTTAATAGAGAGAATTTGTTGCTTAGTGACGACCCCCTACGAGTAAGGACTTGGTGACAGTGGGAAGGAAAAACTCCCTTTTAACAGGAAGAACAGGGAGTTTTAAGAAGGTCACTTCATTTAAGAAAAGGTTCAAATAGGAAATAAAATTTGCTGCTTCTTTTAATAAGAAAGCGGGAAAAAGCCTGACTCACTTCGTTTAAGTCGTGACGTTGCTGGAATGAAGTCGTCTCAGTGTAACGCGTCCTCTCCCGTCCTCCCAGCCTGCTTCTTGGACTCCATGGCGACTCTCGGTCTGGCTGCTTACGGGTACGGGATCCGCTACGAGTTCGGCATCTTCAACCAGAAGATCAGAAACGGATGGCAGGTACAACGCTCACACACACACAAACACGGACTCTGTTCAGGGTGTGCGTGTGTGATTGGTTAATATGTTGC
Organism: Pterophyllum scalare; assembly: GCA_024447675.2. Taxonomy (NCBI): domain Eukaryota; kingdom Metazoa; phylum Chordata; class Actinopteri; order Cichliformes; family Cichlidae; genus Pterophyllum; species Pterophyllum scalare. The sequence goes on along the minus strand of JAMQGT020013178.1, from coordinate 1,910 downwards.
TCCGCCCCCTTCAGATGGAGGAGGCAGATGATTGGCTCCGGCACGGGAACCCCTGGGAGAAGGCCCGGCCTGAGTACATGCTGCCGGTTCATTTCTACGGCCGGGTGGAGAAATCGGAGAGCGGAACAAAGTGGACCAGCACGCAGGTCGGACTCACCTGCGCTTTGATTTTGTTTCTACAGGTGAAAGGTGTCAGCGAGTCCAAAAACAGGAAGTTTGGTCCTGGGCTCCAGAAATGTGCTCGGCTCACTCTGAACACCTGAATGACCTATGACCTCTGCTGACAGAAAACAGGCCCATGGTGTCAGAGACTGTAGTTCAAGCTGAGCTTAGAGTGAGATCAAGTCAGGCTTTTGTCTGGGTTAGGTTTAGATTTTAGGCTAGTCTGCAGGAAGTGATCTGTGTGTGTGTGTGCATGCGTGCAGGTGGTGTTGGCGATGCCCTATGACACTCCAGTTCCTGGTTACCATAACAACACGGTGAACACGATGAGACTGTGGTCGGCTAAAGCGCCGAACGACTTCAAACTGCAGAACTGTATGTACCGTTTCACACACGCCCCCTGCTGGCTCACATACATCACTGCATGCTGAACGAACCTCTTCAGCGCACAGAAAATAATGTTAAAAAGATTTTAGGTATTAAATAATTCATGAAATGTGACATAAATGAGTATTTCTGATTTAAATGCTCTTTCATTTCCCAGTGTTTGTATTCTTACATTTATTTATTTATCTGGTTTTTTCTATTTATTAATAACATTTTCATCTTTCTGCTTCACTGTGGAAATGTTTCAAACTTTGGCTAAATGAAAGTTATTTTTTTTAGGATTTAAAGCACATTTAATATTTTTTATTATATTATATATTATATTATATTATATTATAAAGCTTATTATAATATATTTTTTTATTTATAATATTCTCAGGTGAGCTAGTTTTCTTGGTGTCTTTCACTCTGGACGTCCTCAGGCTGAGTCCTGAGCTCCAGCTTGGCTCCTGGGGTGCTTTTATTTTGGTGGGAGTGAAAGTCGGGGCCGTTCACTGAAGCTTTTGTTTCGTTTCTGCTTAAATTCAAAGTCAGGATTTGCAGTCATTGCTGCTGTAGGTGTTTCTCATACATAGAGTGTGATCATTAAAGTAGATTATTACTGTACATGGTAGCACAGGTGATGGTCAGAAGTGTTTCTCAGTCTGGACCTTCTGTCTCTGCTCCTCAGTTAATGTGGGCGATTACATCGAAGCCGTTCTGGACAGGAACCTGGCCGAGAACATCTCCAGGGTCCTTTATCCCAACGACAACGTGAGTGTGAAGGTGTCTGCAGGGTGGAGGCTGGAGAGTCTCAGGTTTACAGGCAGACAGTCAGTCTGTCATAACGAAACCACACGATCAACCACAGGTAACCTGAGAGGCTCACCTGTCCTCATATCTGTCCCACACCTGTTAGAGCTGAGCTGTAACACTTTCTTCCCTCCATCAGGCCGAGTTTAATTAAATGCATGAATGAAAGAATGAATGACAGTGAAGGTGAAATCTGATCGGGTGGTCACACCTTCATGCAGGCCTGGACTCCTGATTGGATGGATCTCTTCCTGTTCCTGGTTCTGCCAGTTTGACTTCGTCTCAGGTGTGCTCAGGTTCTGACATTTTGGGACGCCGATAAACTATTAAAGTAATTCCCATGCTATTACAACTTCCTGTTCCCATAGCGATTGGCTACGCCACCATTTTCTGATGTGATGGGGAAGCCGCCCTCGGTGCAAGCTTTAGATTAGACCGAGCGGGCTGTGAGCCTGTTTGGAGACCCACCAAGAACACGGTTCTTCATCGAGGGGTTGGTTTATAAAAACGAGCTCAAACCGAGGATAAAACTAGCAATACGTAACTGAACGAAGTACAGGACATAACAT
>JAMQGT020013177.1:0-10273 GCA_024447675.2 Pterophyllum scalare | reverse complement strand
GCTTTGCCTGTTATTCGTTCAGTTACGTATTGCTATCATCACATAGTCTTAACACGTATGCTGTGATATAAGTATTTGTTAGTGCCTTGCTACCTGTTAACTAGTGTAGAGACTTTATTATCAGGACCTGAACATAAAGTGTTACCAAATATTTCAGGTAACCTGTAAGATACATGTAGTTTATGCACAAGAGCACAGCAGTTAAATATTTAGTATCTGCATGACACCAAACATAGCAATAAAATAACTGCTGTTACAGTGTATAAACACTGAGATGATGCTCTCTTAAATACAGAAGTGAATATAAAAGTAAGCTGCAGCTCTGGCCCAAATAGCAGAACTCATATCAGACAGGTAAGAGTTTAAAAGTTCTATTGAGATCAAGAGTTTGATTTGAGACGGGATATAATTTGTCAGAGGTGATGACAAGCAGTTGAGTTGGCGACGTGATCCGCCATTTGCACGCTTTAGTTTAGATGTAGGATATGTGGCGTTTGTTTGCAGATGACGCTGTAATCTGTAGTGAGAGTAGGGAGCAGCTGTAAGAGAGCCTGGAAAAGCGGAGGTCTGCTCTAGAGAGAAGAGGAATGAACGTCGGTAGAAGCAAGACAGAATGCATGTGAGTGAATGAGAGGGAGACAGGTGAACATGGATGGAATAGAGATGGTGAAGGTAGATGAGTTTAAATACCTGAGTTCAATCATTCAAAGCAAGTGGGGGGTTTTGGCAGCAAGAGTGAAAGGGAGGAGGATTACAAGATAGGGCCACTGTCTCCAAATCATACATCAAAGCAGGTGTCACGACTAAGAAAAAGACGAGAGGCAGAGCCGAAGATATTAAGATTTTAATTGGGGGTGATCGGGATGGACAAGATTAGAAATGAGTATATCAGAGGAAGAGTTCAGGTTGAGGACTTCGGAGATAAAGTTAAAGAAGTAAGGTTGAGATGGTTTGGACATGTGCAGAGGAAGGATAGTGACTATACTGGACAAAGGTTGTTGAAGATGGAGCTGCCAGGCAGGGTTAGAGGAAGCTCTCTGGGGAGGTCCAAGGATGTAGTGAAGGATGCTAGGGACAGGGTGAGATGGAGGCAGATGATCTGCTGCGATGACCCCTAAAGTTAGCAGCCAGTTTAACTGATGTCATTTTTAAAATGGCTGTCTAGAAGAAGAAAGGGCGTCTCATGTTGTTAAATGTCTGCTTTCAGCTCTTCTCTCCTTGTGCCTCTTCTTCACCTCACGTCTTAGTTTGAAGGGACTAAAACACAAGGAGAGGAGGCAAGGAAAGAAACTTAGGATGTACAGACTGAGAAATGAAAAGAAGGAATGTGGAGCTTAGATGGTGATGAGTTTAGTATATACAGTTAAATAATTTATGTAAAAGAAGATTTTGTTTGTGTGCCGTGCTCATCTGATTGCACTTTATTGCACTGTGCTGATTTTAAAACATGGAATATGGAAATGAGAATATTTCCAGCTGACAGACAAAAAAACACACACAGTAGGTGGGCAGATATAGATATAGATATGCAGAGGGACCAAAAGTGTTACTAAAGCAACAAAAAAAAACAATCTGCACAAAAGCAAAGGCCTTTTTATGATTTGAGTTCTCTTTAAGTAATATTGTTCACTTTAATTAAATTAATCTTAGTGATAACTTTAGAGGACTGTTTCTGGACTAAAAAGAGTTAAATCAGAAATGAGGCTCCTGATGGACAGACATCAAGTCCCAACAGCAACAGCAGCACCGACTGTTTCCCAGAGAAGTAAAGTCATGTTTCCTGTAACCCGCTGCTAGAAAGGCACAAAATGTGGATGCTCACACTTCAAAAACAGCTTTTTCTGCCAGAGTAAACACTCGGCTGCCAGCAGCGTAACATTAGTAGGTCTTCACTGATGTTACGTGTGTGTGTTTTGTGGCAACCCTCCAGTAAACAGTGCTAATGCATGATGCTAATGCTGTGTATGCCTGTCAGTTGCTTTTGCTAATAGTCAAATATGTTTTTCTGTTTAAACTGTTTGTTAAATTCTTGTCAGGAAGCCAAAGCCGAGATCAAAAAGCTAAATAAAACAAACTGAGCAGAAGCGATTCATTCATATAAGTGTAATAAAAATCATATATGAAATTACACTCTTTATTGTTTTAGTAATTAAATAGTTGAGACTCTTTCTTCCAGATGCTTATATATGCCAGAAACCTTCCAGAAAACCAGGAAACTGGAAGTGTGCAGGGAGATTACCTGACTAGCACCTGTCAATACTTCATTAGCCTACATACTAATTCATTCCTTTATGGCTATTCCTTCCTCTTTGTGCATGCACAATGCTAACTCACCAAAAAAAGTTTGTGTTGTTCTCTCGCTGTTAGTCTAAATGAGTTTTTAATCTTTGCCAAATGAAGCGCACCGTTAATGCAAGCAGGACAGGATGTCCGCTCATTGACACAGGCACTTAGCATTTGTGTATCTGCCATTAAAGTGCACTGATCAATACCATTATTAAATTACTCAACTGTAATCCTGACTGTGAGTTAAAAAAAACAAAACAAAACAGGAATTTTTCTTTAATGTATAAGCCAAGATCAGCTTAACCCTCTGAGGTCTAAGTCATCATCAGTGAAGACCCCAATCCTAACCCTAACTCAAAGGCAGTTAGAACTGTAGAAGTGAAGATAAGCTTATTCAAGTTGACGACAGCTGCAGTGCATTATCAGTTTCCCTACAAGCGTTAAACCTAATGTAATATAACATGAGACAGTGAGAGGAGGGGAAGGGTTAAGCACAGATGGCAGAGCTCCTCAGTTTTTAGTTCACTTTACTATTTTTTTGTGGTCAAGTCAAAATCTCTTGCAAACATAATGTAAGCCTCCACCATGCTGTTTTAGTCACACAGGTCTAGAGACCGGTCTGTGACCATCTGGCAGCCACCGGTTACTCGGAAAAATGGGTATTCCTCAACTGGTTGGAGTGTGGTTGCTGTCAGTCGCTGTGAAACTGATTGCTAAAGCCCCAGTAACACAGGCCAAGTAATCCATTGGTAATCCCTGGTTGCTGGCTGTGCCAAGGTGAAATTGGTTGTAAAGAGGCATTCAGTGCTGCACCTGAAACCTCCTTGCAATTGCTTTGGCTCCGAGCAGATTGCTGCAGTTTCTTGTAGTTTGCATAGAGACACGCACTTGTCAGCACTCACCAACTGCTCTCTGAGCAGTAGTAAAACTGTGAAAAGTGTGACACAAACTAGAAATCAAGACTTCACTTTCACAGAACGTGGAACTTTTTAGAAGTGTTGGCTGCAGCAGTAAGGCTCAACTTTTACTTTGAAGGGGAATGGTTTCCAGTTCGTAAATCATTTTTAGTGTGCCTCGGCTATTAGTTAGAGATTGTTTGCGGGCAAGTCAGCATCTTCAATACAAACTACAGGTGACCACTACAATCTGCTGGTGACCAAAGCAATCACGAGGAGGTTTTTGGTGCAGCACCCGCTCTGTAACCACTCAAGAAACCAGCCGGGGAATGCACAATTTTGGCTCCCAGCCGGTTGTTGCCAGATGTTTGCTGACTGGTGCCTGAGCTCATGGCGCTGAGGCCGCAGGTCTCCTTCAAGTCACCGCTACAGTGCTGCTGATGTGTGGCATCGTAAGCACAGGAAAGAGAAACAGAGTGCAACAGATCAGCCCCGTGTCACAATACCTGATCCAGCTGTTTGATTCAACGTGGGACTGATAATCAGTACAAATACATAAATATAGTTGTTGTTTTAACATTTGGGTCATTTGGAAGAATTATTTTCTGTAGTCATTTAGTTATTTATTGCTCAATTTAACTGACAAAATATATTGAACTAAATATCAGCATTGCAAAATAAAAACTGTTGCTTTAATACACACACAGTCAAACAGACTGAGGCACAAAACACCTTCATGAAAGCCATTCTGAAGAGGAACAACAAACCTTATAGGAAATATAGTGTTTATGAGACTTGAAATATGAGGGAGAAAATGGTCTTTCTTTAATATCAGAAATGCACAGGAGAGTGACTTATAAATTCAGTTTTTCTGGCACTTCAAATGTCAGAAAATAGCCTATGCACTATGATGCATTCAGACATAGAAGGTGACCCCGAGTTGTGCAGTGTGCAGCAGAAATGGTCTGTTTCTTAGTTCTTGATGCTTCAGTGGTCAGTTTCTCCTGCAGCTCATGGAGGATTTTAAATGAAATACTTCCCTAGCTTTTGCTTCCTCACTGTTCCATTTCTTTTTTTTTTTTATCCCTCTTGCCTCTTTCCCTCCCACTCCATCATCTCCTCCTACACTGTTCATTATCTTAAATTTTGCCTGTCGCTCTGTCTCCCTCTGGACCTCCCACTCCTCCATTTCCCTCTTTCTACCTGTTTTCCTGCCCCCCCCCCTTATTGTTCTTCTCTCACACTCCCCTGTTCCCCTTTTTCTCCCCATCTCATTTCTCTATCAGGAGCTGGAGGAGCGTCTCCGTCACCATCACCATGCAGAGCTGCAGTCTCTCAGAGAGGCTCATCGCCAGAGCATCGAGACGCTCAAACAGCAGTCAGAGCAGGAGCTGCAAACACTCCGCTTTGAACTGGAGGATGAGGGCAAAGCCATGCTAGGTAAAGTCTTTTGTGTGTGTGTGTTTGGTGGCTCTGTGTTTGCGTGGGAGCACACATAAAAACAAATTAACCCTCCTGTGACTTCTTAGTACTTTTTGTGCTGATTCAGGGTTTTTTTTAATTCAAAATCTGAACTGATTTTACAGTTTGAACAAAAACTTTAGCGCTCGAAAGAACAGAAAAATGTTTAAGTAGAAGCTACAAGTATAGACACAAATATAGGAATGAATAAGAGGCTACTGACCAGACTCCAATCTAATCCCTGCACACTATCACTCTGTTTTGCACCTCTGCATGGAGGGTCTGCCACATTAACTTCTGTTCCAAACCAAATAGCCTTAAGTGGAAGTCATTTATGAAGCCCTCCAACACCCAGCTGTTTTGAGTCCAAATAGAGGAGGCTTCGCACACCTGCAAATATGAATTCCTGATGGTTATTTCAGAAGAAGCCAGATGGAAAAAATACAGACATTTAAGCATTAAAAAATAGGGCAGGTGCTGAGCAGAGTCATGTATTTCAGAAGAAATTCTTCATTGAAAGAAGATATTGGCAATGAAATATTTGAAGGGGAAATCTATGGACTAATGTCTTGTTATAGTCTGTGCAAATTAGGGCTGCCAGAGTTGTTTTGGTTAATATAGTGGTTATTTTTATTGCACATACAGTCAAATATTTCAAGCCTTTGTTTTAATTATGGTCATTATGGCTTAAAGATAGATTAGAGACTGAAATCCAGTGTCTAATTTTATTAGAATATTTACTAAGATTGGTCAAAAAAAGATTCAGAAATCTGCAACTTCTGAAAAGTGTGTTCATTTATGTACTCAGCGTTATGGAGGCAATCACTTTGTGGCACTGCTGCGGTGTTGCTGAAGCCCAGGTGTCCTTCAGCTCATCTTTATTTTTGAGTCGGTTCTTTCTCATCTTCCTCTTGACAGCACCCCATAGATACTCTGTAGGAGTCGGGTCAGGTGAATTGGCTGACCAAGTGCAGTCAGTGCTGTGAGCAGATGCTAAGTCCTGCTGGAAAAGGAAATCAGCATTTCCTTAAAGCTCACAAGCAGATAGAAACTCAAAGTGCTCTAAAATCTCCTGGTAGACACTGCCAGGAGATTTTAGAGCACTTCATGCTCTAAAATCTCCACCACCAACAGATCAGTGTCCCAAAACATGACTGACTACAGAAACTTCACACAGGACTTCAAACACCTTGGACTCTGTGCCTCCACTCTCTAGGACCTTGATCTCTGAATGAAACGTGAAATTTACTTTCATCTAAAGAGAACTTCAGACCGCTGAGCAACTGTCCAGTTTTTTTCCCCTCAGATGCTTCTGATGTTGTCTCTGGGTCAGGATTGCCTTGATATTACTACAGTTGTAGCTTCTTTCCAGAAGATGCCTGCGTGTGTGTGTGTGTGTGTGTGTGTGTTGGCTTGCGATGCACTGACTCCAGCTTCAGTCCACAATTTGTGAAGCGACCCCAAGTTGTTCAACTTTCCTTGATAATCCTCTCAAGACTGCTGTCATCCCTGATCCTTGTGCACCTTTTTCTACCGCACTTTTCACTGTCAGTCAACTTTCCATTAATATCCTTCGATACAGCACTCTGTGAACAGCCAGCAATTTCAGCAATGGTCTTCTGTGGTTTACCCTCCTCGCGGAGGGTCAGTGATTGTCATGTGGACAACTTCAGTCTTCCCCATGATTGTGGATGCATGTACTGAACTAGACAGAGAGCTGTGGTATTTATACTGTTTGAATAGTCATTTACTCAAATATTCTAATAATTTGAGATATTTTCGGGAAACTCATGTTTCATCCCATCATAAGCCATGATCAGTGACAACAGTAGAATTTTGTGTAAGACAGTCCTTCCTCCCCACTGTCGCCCAGTTATGGTTCTTACAACATAAAGCATATTTAGACAGCCATTTCTGTAAACAATAGCTATCATTTCAGAACACTGCAGAATCCAACACATATGGATGTTATTTTCATCCTTTCATCACAGACTGCATTATTACTTCTGTCTTGTATTAGTGCTGTTATTTGACAGGAAAATATCTAGTCTGTATTTTTTTTTTATAATGCAATGTCGTGACAACAGATACATCTAAGAGCTGAATGAGGACATCAACAGGAAGCTAAAGTCTACGATAAACCATATAAGCTCAAAAAAGTGAAGTGAAATCTCAAGCTTGCCCAGTTTTGCCAACAAACCAGTACTGTGCAGTGATAAATGGTCTTCCATTAACCTCTATGTCACGGTCCTGACACCGGCAAGCTGCTTCCATCGATCTCTCACTTCTCAAATCTTGGCATCCTTTCATTACCTTTTCCTTTTTATCGCTCTTACCTTTTTCTATGTTGTCCCCATACATGTCTATATTTGTATGTCCTTTTTTTCTGCTTATACATCTTCTGAATGTTTTTCAACTGCAGACAGAAATCAGGTGCGGTTCACGGCTTTGTTCCTTTTTTTTTCCCTTCCAAAGCTAATAGCAGTGTGTTCCCTCACAGCGCTTCTCTAAACCATTAGACTGTTTGCAATAAAAGGTGTTCATTGGAGTGAGGATTAAAGGCCACTCGAGTAAAGGCAGCAGAGGCACTCTTCTTTGTGTGCAAAGTAAAAGAAGGGGGGGGAAGTAATGTAATAAGAATGCCTTTGGATGTAATGAGCTCTTTTTGCAAACGGAAAAAAAATTTAAAAGGAGCTTCCTGAGTCAATCTTTCTTACCCGGTAACACTGAATCGGAAATATGCAGGCTAGCTTTGTTTGTGCATAATGCTCTGTGCAAATGAAACATGACGTCTTGACACTATATCTGACTGCATTTCTCCATCAGCGTCTCTGCGATCAGAGCTGAACCACATCCACGCGTCAGCCATCGAACACCTGAGACAAACTCACCAACAGGAGTCGGCCGCCGCCAAGGCTGAGCTGGAGAAAACAATCGAGAACAACCGGACGCAGGTACTGTGAGACTTACCGAACACAGGCCGGCTTATCACACGAGCATTTCCAACCACATTCAGATTGATTTTCATTACCACCATTTCCATGCCACTACACCGCTGCAGGGCAACAACACTACATGATGAATGAGTGCCTAGTGATGTATGAATCTTCCAAAAACACTTGAGCGTATCCTTTCTCTTTCACAGCTGCAGTGAGGATTGTGTGAGTGCATAGTATAGCACACATTCAGCCACACTCTCCAGTCGTACACACCAAGCCTGAGCTTTGTGCACCAGTGAGCCAGTTCATTTGGATCAAAGCCACAGATCGCTGATATTTTTATGGATTTTTCTTTAAATCATCAAGTTTTTAAATTAGCCCGAGGTTATGCTGAAGTTATTAGTCATTTAATCGATTACTTGAGGAACAAAAGAATAATTGAGGACAAGCTAGATCAAAAGTTAGAAGTGCTTAAAAAAGGGGGATTTTTATGAGGAAAAATTGACTATTTTATTTTACAGACTAAACATTTAATAGAAATTCATAGAATTAATAGAAAGTCATTACAGCCCAAGAAACCGTTAATGTCCAAACCAAGTGGCTTCTGGTAGAACTGAAAAATGATGGCTCGTTTATGCTATTTGCACACAAACAGTGACATCGCCACAGCTCTGTGCCGCTCCCACCAGTGCTGAGGGCGCGAGTACTCACCACAGTACTCTCCTGATTGGCAGGTGTCGCATCAACACTGGTATATGAGGAGAAAAGGTCAAAACTGGAAGCGAATAAATTGCTTTTTAAAAGTTTTTTTCCCCACTTCTTTCCAGAAAGTCTCATGTCCCTCTGTATAATGTGTGAATCTCTGAGCTTCTGCACTGATATATCATTAAAACGATGGTAAAACCCAGCACAGTTGCAAACTTGTGTCTTGAATCCTGCTGCAGCAGCACAGCGGCACCTGCACAAGGTTACAAAAATGTACACAAACACCTGAAACGTCACCAAAGCGCAGCGTGCACCAGCAGATGGGATGTCATTCATGTCTTTTGTCATTCTGGACAGTTTCAAACAGCGGGCATAAATAGGGCCTTTAAGAAGTGCCAAAAATTGCACTTCTTCAGGTAGCCTCTTGAGGCTCGATCAATCCCCACAAACTCCTTTATATAAGCTTTATTGCAGTAAAACAAGTTTATAGGCTGATACAAGAAAGGTTTCAGTATATGAGGTTAATTTTTTCGTAGAGACAGAGTGAATCTGTTCATAACTCATCTGTTTGGATTTTGGTTTCCTTAAAGTTACAGGTGTGGCCGCTTTGACTGACAGCTGTGCAACACAGGCAGCTGCTAAGCATCAGCTAGGCCTCTCTGTTTGTGGTGTTGGTACCTTTTGGGGCATTTTTTTATTGAAATTTTCAACCACCTGCTCTGTGATGCAGACAGGGTTATTATAGTTAACAAAAACTGAAACTGAAAAAACATTGTCGTTAACTGAAATAAATAAAAACTAAAAGAAAAAAATGACAACTAACTAAAACTGAATTGTGAGTTTACAAAACTAACTAAAACTAACTGAAATTGGAGAGAAACTGACTTTATTTTCTTATTTTATTTAAAAGCCTTGTGGCTTGATATGAAATCATTTTTTCCGCTCTCCGAGTTTAAGCTGGGAGTGCCATCGGGCAAATGCATGCGTGCATGTGCGTCCGCAAAGTAATGGCAGCGGTCTGCCGAGAAAGCAGCAGAGTCCCATATGGAGTTCCTTTGACTACAATAGAAGCGAGTGTCTTGTTGTGGATGATGAAAAATGTGTGGAACGCTTCTCAGTCAGGAAAAAATCACCAACATCAAAGTCCTGAGAAGCGCACACAAGGCAGCTACGGAAACCGCTCTCATCCTACAAGGTAACCTGGCGTGCACTGCTGCAGAAATGTGACTACTTGTCGGGTCCACACAGCCCACAACGTTGTGATTAACCTGTTTAGACCTTGTGCGTGCTTTTTGACGGCTACTTTATCAGTTAGAGAATAACAATCAGGAATAATAAGCAAAGCATCAATACATATATATATATTAATGCTTTTTATTAAGGACTCACAGGATATTAAGGACTCACAAATGTCAGCAAATTCCTGGAGGGAGACTGCTGAAACTATTGGAATGGAGAAGAAAGTGAAAAAACAGGGACAAATATGTTTGCAGCCAAAAAACTGAGCACAAAGAGCGAGGACCAAAAAAAAAGAAAAAAAGGCCCAGCCGGCACCACAAAAACACCAGCACACAACCACAAGGTAATTAACACACAATCCAGCTACACAAGCATAAATGCGGACATGAGGTCGGTCACTTTGTGTGCAGAGGCCACAAAGACCCTGCAAGTCTAATTAGCGAGCAACCAAGCTAGCTCCAAAACAGAAGCAGCTTCAGGTGGTGCATAACATCAGGATGCAGCTGGATTCGACCTTTGACTCCTTCAAAGAGTTTGTTTGTGCCAAACACCACATGTAGGTGTTGTTAATCTACTGAATTGACACTGAAATTTATTGGGAGTTTATTGTAGAATTTTTTGAGCTTTGGAGTTTATATTTTTCTTTGTTTCTCCCTGCTGATGTTCATGTGTGTCCTTAATATTACACACATTTCACATGTAGTGCTGCTGTCTGTGAACAGCTGGTTGTTGAATATACACTGCTCA
>JAMQGT020013176.1:0-14037 GCA_024447675.2 Pterophyllum scalare | reverse complement strand
TGTTTTGCGTACCTGGTTCAGTTAGTATTGCTGAACGGTAACTGAAATTATAGCTAGATCCACAGATTTCTGGGGACCAGCCGGCTGTGATCGGGGTCCTCGAGGGGGTCCTCGGACCCTACATTTGGAACCACACTTCCGGACTTCTCGGGAAACTTCTACGAGGAGCGAGTGAAGGAAGTTGCAGCCCATGTTACGGAAATGTCCTCCCAGGGGCGCTGCTGCAGCAGCCGGAGGAACTACAGTCAGCTGGACAGCTCAGAGTGTCGACTGCACACAGGATTTGTTTTTACTCCGGGACGGATCGTTTTCATCATGGCTCAAGCAAAAATACAGGCGAAGATGAACGAAGCTACTTCGAGCAAGTTCAGCAGGACGCTCTCCATGGCAGATCGCTCGGGACGGCTGCTGGAAAGTTTAGACCAGCTGGAAATGAGGTACAGTTAAAGTAACGGGCCTTACCGTGTGCTTCCTGCCGAGCCATTAATTGAAGTATTGTCCTATGCGGGATTTCATACTGCTCACATCTTCTATAACAAGTTAAAATAGCGCTTTTGTGTGTGCCTTGAAAGTATGATTATAATTTGAAGCGTGAAAACTGCTCTCGGTAACAGGGAGTAGGCGCCTTGCCCTCCTAGAAAAAGCACTTAAACATTGCACTAATGTAGAACAGGTGGATTGTTTATTGCATAGTTCACAGCCTCATGATTATTATTCTCGCAGTTTAAGGAGGTTTTTCAGTGGATGGTTTGTTGTCTCTTACAGGGTGGAGGCTTTACGCGAAACAGCATCGGCCATGGAGCAGGAAAGGGAGTGGATCCTGGAAATGATTCAGTCTATACAGAACAGTCAAGAAATGCGTAACATCTCTGCCGGTGAGGCCGCTGACTCACGCAAACGCAAAAGTCACGCTTGATGTCAGTGGGAAGATATAGCCTCCTAGTGTCATTTTGCTGTGTTTTGAATTGCTGTATTTTTTTTCTTATTTTTTGCTCTGATGATGTCTCTGTAACACTGCGATCCAGTGAGAACAGCCCTCTAAGTTAACTTTATTATTGGGTGGTGATGTTCAAGAACGTCTGGGGATTCGAAAAGAACAAGGCGACAAGATTTTTGGTTCCAAAGAAAGTGTCCATGTGAAACAGTAGTCATTACAACAGTGATAGGCAGTGTGCAGTACAGTGCAATATATTTTTGCTAGGAAATAGATGCAGCTATTTATTGAAACATATGCAAACATATATGGAAAAACTGTGTACAATTCTAACAAGCTTAAAAGTCAATATCTGGTATGACCACCTTTATCCTTTAACACAGCCTGAACTCTCTGAGGCAGGTTTCGTGTCATTTCTTTAAATAGTCTTCAGGAATGGTGCTCCAGGCTTCTTGAAGGACATGCAAAGCTCTTCTTTGGGTGTCGGCTGCCTTTGGTGCCGTTCACTGCTTCAATAATGTTGCGGTCCGGGCTCTGGGGAGGCTAGTCCATTACTGATTACAGAGTTCCATTATGGGTTTTATCTGTCAAGCTTTTAGTGCATTTTCAGTGTGTTTGGGATCATTGTCATGCTGAAAAATTTAACAGTCAACTATCAGATGCTTTCCAGATGGTACTGCATGAAGGATCAAAATGTGTTTGTGCTTTTCTGTGTTTATAATTCCATCAATTTTGACAAGATCTCCAACACCACTGGCTGAAATAGACCATAAACCATGACAGAGCCTCCACTTTTTTACAGATGCCTGTAGACTCTCACGGTTGTATCTCTCTCCTGACCACCTTCATACATAAAGATAACAGTTTGAGCTGTAAATTTCACATCTGGACTCATCACTCCATAAGACATGTGGCCTCTGATTTTTAGTCCAGTTCTTGTGTAATTTTGCATACCTCAGACTTTTCTCCCTGTTTCCCTTGCTTAAGAAGGGGTTCTTAACAGCTCCACTTCCACTTTCTGATGAGGCTTCAGTGAACAGTAGATGGATCTGATGGATCAAGGGCAGATGCATCTCTCAGATCCTGTTAGGTCTTTCCTGGATTTTTTTTCCTGTTTCTTAAGAATCTGACTATCGGTTACTGTTCATCTGCTGTAGATAATTGTAGATAATTTTTAGGCCGACCACTTCCCTCTGATTAAAAAAAAAAAAAAATGACCCCGCAACAGAGTGGCCTTGCTAATCTCAAGTGTAGGTTTGCAAGGCCACCCTGTTGTATTTACATTGCATCAAATTTGGTTGGGATCCACCATGTATTGATATGATTACACTTACCTAAGTGTGTCCCTGGGCTGAGGTAAACTGAGCACCATCATGAACATGGAAACTTCACATAGTAAAGACAAGGGCAATGATTTAAATTTAAACACACCTTGATGCAGCAGAGCCAATGTGCTACCCCTTAGAAAAGGATCTGTGGTAAAGTATCTTTTCCCTTAAAGGTGCAACACTGATTTCTTTCATGTCTTGTGTCTTTTAGGAGAGAGAGAGGAGTTGACTTTAACTGCTGACCGTCTGATGGGCCGGACGCTGTCTGTGGAAATCTCCGTTGGGACGATCAGAAACCCGCAGCAGGAGGAGGCGCTATGCAAGGCCACATCTATTATAGATGAAGTAGTGAAAAAGTTGCTGGACGACATGGAGGGGAACCGGCAGAAGCTTCTGGCCCTGCATGCCGCCTGTGTGACCGAGGCAACGGCCGTTCCCATCAACCAAAAGTTTCAGGCCATCGTGATCAGCTGTGCTCTGGAGGACCAGAAGAAGATAAAGCGGAGGCTGGAGACTCTGTTGAGAAATGTTGAAAATGCTGAAAAGAACATCAAGATTATGGATCATCAAAAACTTGAGAACACAAAAGAAAATGGTAGTCAGTAAGACTTATCACCAAAGCATAAAATGTGTCTTGAATGCTCACTGAAAAATATTGTAATTGTGTACTAACTTTCAGAACTTGTAAGCAAGAAAAGCGCTTGTGGTAAAAAATACTGTGACCCTGAACCTTAAGTAAAAACACCAAGTTTTACCAAATCATTGTAATTTTTATATTGATCTACTTAATATTGGTTGCCTAATGTATATGCACTCTACACAATGTGTGTTCACATATGCACCTAGGGCAGAAAAAGATGCAATGCACCATTGAAGATTTGGTCACATTAGAACATCCAGTTCTGATAATGATAAATGTATGGCCTGTAATAAGTCAACAAATTTTTTTTTTAGGTGATACAACGTGACTAACAATTGATTATTAATCTTTATTCACATGCCAAACAAACTGAGTGATTGGGCAACTGGACTAACCAATAATGAATGAAATAAAGCTAGATCTTTTTCAGTTTCATTGCCTAACTTTTAAAATTAGATAGTTGGTATGATTTTGTATGTGCACGCACTACCTCTTTGTGTGAAAGCAACACAAGACACATGGATTTTAGTTTGTATTTTCACATGGTTTTTATTTCAGATCACCTTGAAAAAGTTAACATGTCTTATGAGTCTTCAAATATATGGTACTTTTCAGCAGTCAAGCTACTAGTTGGCTTTCCTTGGACCTTCTCAAAGTTTTGATGCCAGCGCTGTGGTAGGCAGTTCAGTATTACTTTGGTATTGATTTCTTTTTAACCATTAGTAAGATGGATATTATATTCCTTCATAAAAGTCATTGTTAAGAAGGTTCTGCTATGAGAAGAGTTGATACTAAAGAGAAACGCTTCCTTGGTTTTGATCTGTGCTGATACATCACAGTACTGACAAGAACTACGATTTAATTAAACGTGT
This sequence comes from Pterophyllum scalare, assembly GCA_024447675.2. NCBI lineage: Eukaryota > Metazoa > Chordata > Actinopteri > Cichliformes > Cichlidae > Pterophyllum > Pterophyllum scalare. Next base: position 10,263 of record JAMQGT020013176.1, on the reverse strand, counting down.
ATTCTTTCAAGTGCAAGTGCCTCCATTTATTCTGGTATGTCTGCAGACAGCATAGATGATAATCTCTATGATACATTTTGAAATGGAGACTTCTGATTACTTGTACGGTGCTATAGAGAAAAACAATGTCAATAAAAGGAGCACAAAGTTTTAAGTAGCTAAAGGTTCACTTTGTCTAGGGCACATCTAATCACTTGCTCTTCCTCAGTGGCTGAACTGTGTGACATTTGGCTGAAAGCAGGGAATAATATATACTAAAGAGGAGCATGAAGTGGGAGTAATAGCAAGGCTAAACTTCTACATCCATCTTAGTTGTTTATTAACTTGAAAACATGCCACAGGTAAAACCAACCGTACCTTTTACCAAAACAGTCTGCACTTCTGAAATGACCTAACCTCGTTCACTGTGACTAAGTGCACCCAGGTAAAATGAGTATCTTTTAGGTACTGTCATGAAATTACACAATTGATGCTCAAGACATTTTTTTATTTATATCAGATTGCCACCAAACACTGCCTCCCAAACAAAACAAACACATCAGTTTGTCTTTCTAAAGGCCTGAAATCTGCTCGTGAAGTAACGTGAGAAAAAGTAAAAGAAAAATAAGACACACATATTCTTACACCTGAGTGAGAGCACTTAAGTATGGTTAGTTTTTATCTGCTGATTCTTTAAAATGATACGCCATCTTAACGATAAAGTGCAGTGAATCAATTCAGTCAAAAGACAAACATTGAGAAAAACATTGCTTACAGAGCTACTGTGAAGGCAATTTTTTAAACAATCAGCAAAAGGATGGATTAAAATGTGTGGTGGGAAGAATGTAAACATTGACAAGGCATCGCAACAACGACTGAACATTCACCAATATGGGGAAAAAAAGGCCTGCATGCATTAGTTATGTCGCTTCTTTTTTCTTCAAAACAGCAGTTTACATAAAACCAAATGAGAAAGCTTTAAATGTGACAGAATCTTAGTACTAATGGTGTAACTGTGGAACACATTTTAAGCACCTTTTGGTATTTTCACAATAGACCCCAAGTGAAAAGAATCTGAACACCGATCTGAAATCAATCACATTTTTTTAAAGAAAGAGTAAAACATGCATTGTGTATTCCAAGATGACTTATGTATTATAACTCCTTTAGATACCTACAACGAAAACAATTAAGGAAATGTTCATTCCTGACAGGAGATTTAATCTAAGAGTTTTCTAGATTACTAAATATTTCTTTGTGCTTGGTAAACCTGTGTAACCCAGATAATGAGTTATGAAAAACTAAATAAAACATACAACTCACAGCTAGCTGTACTGAAAACTAAGGATTAGTTTGGGGATTGTTTTGGGATTACTATCATATAGTGAGAAAGAAATGTCATTTTCTTGCATATTCAGGTACACGTAAACATGTCAATAGCAAAATATCGATGATTAGCTTTTTGTAACATCTTCCAAAGCCTTTTTAGTCTGTAAAAACTACTACACGATCTAAGTAAAAAATAAATAAGAAATTTTGTACCATGTTTAGTGTAATCTGAATATGTAGGTAGTGAAAGGTTACTTCGTGTAGGCCAGCCAATGAGCAGTCAAAGCTGTCCCAAAGTAAACAAAAGCATGGAAAATGTAAACAGCTGCAATCAAAAGCATAGTATTTATGTAACTCATAATTGGTTGTAACTATGACTCAAATAGCAGAGTAATTTTAATCTAAAATCATTTTTTAATATCTGAAATAATTTGGTTAACAAGTGTAAGCAGACATATAAAGGACTATTTTTGTGTCAGTGGTTATTGATATTTGGTTATATATCTATAGGAGCACATAGTTAACCACAGCTCAGGAGGAGTAAATTTGGCACAGAATATCACTCAACACTGTTGTGCTGTCGTACAAAAATACTTCACACAGAGATTTAACTCCAAGTTCGACCAAGAGTATAGTTTGAACCATAGTCTGTTGACAGTTAGAAAAATATGGAACAAAATAATCTGTTTATCTTTAATAATACATGCAGACATATTGCACAGCTGAAATGTCAAACAGAAAATAGTGACTTTAAAAACCATCTACAGAAGCAAATGTTTCTGCAGAGTGCAACTTTTGCTGTTACATACTTGGATGAGGATTTGTATGTCAAGTTTCATTTAAAAAAAAAAAAAAAAGGAGGGAGAGGGAGAGAGGGAGGGGGAGAGCGAGAGAGAGAGAATATCTCAGTCATAAGGGGGAAAATCCACCTGCACCCACAGCTATAACCTTAGTTGTCTGGGGAACGATTAAGTTTATGACAACATACTGTAGCTGCAGTTGTTTCTTAAGGCAACCATTAGGAGGACCCAAGTATGTACAAAGGTTAATGAAGAGCTGAGCCTGCAAAACATTTATCAATATGGAGCAACAAGGATAAACATCAGGTTATTAAAGTAGCGTAGTGTAGTGTTTTCCCAGTCTATGTGAGCTTTGGTCGCTAACTGTGGCTACTTCAATAGCTTACAACAATGACCAATCTAGTGTCAGAAATAACTGTCAGTCATTAAAATGAAATGATATTCTCTAGAGAAGGCTGCAACCACCAAAAGGATTTTTACTCTTCTTGGTTCGCTGCTTGTTAGGTCGCAAAGTGATGACTTCTCTGCCATTGCTGGAGCTCTGGTTGCAGACATTACTACTCGTATTAAAAACACCTTTGAAAAAACAGAACGAATGAGTAATGGAAGCCTATTTAAAAAAAAAAAGATACTTAGACTGCATCTTAAACTGTGATGTGGAAAAAGATTTCTTACCTATTTTATTGCTTGTTGTGTGGACCACCTCCGTCTCTTCTGCCGTTTGCTGTTTGAGTCGCTGTAGATACTTTTCAGCTAAATACTTAAAAACTAAATGGAGAAAAATCAGCAGAGATGTTACATCAGTCATGTTCAGAAACAAGCTGTTTTACTTACACTGGATCAGCTGTTCATATTTGCAGTAACCTACCCTCATTGACATTTAGGTCCTCTTTCACTGAAGCACGATAAAATCTTAGCTTAAGCCTTTTAGCCAATGCTTCTGCCTCCTCACTGCGGCACAAGTAAAGACAATAGAACACTTATTCTTTTTCTGGTAAATGATGCTGGTTTATTTCCACTATATAGTCAGCACTGTTTTCATTCATGCTCAATTGCTTTTCTGTACCAGAGAATCCTTACTTTTTTATAACAGTCTCTTCCAGGAGGTCAATTTTGTTTTGAACAAGAACTGTGGGAATATCTCCAACTTCTGCTTCCACCTTCTCCTTCCAGCTGTCAATAGCCTGAAACGAGTCCCTGTCTGTAGTGGAGAAGACTAGCACACATGCCTGCGCACCTGGAAAGTAAGAACACATCGACAAACAGATCATGCACTCAAGCTGTTACATCTTGTAAAAATTCTGATAAGAATATGCTGCATAATTAATTGTACAAGAGCAAAAACACTAGATGGATTTAACAACAAGCCCTCTGGTAAATCTTTTTTTTTCTTTTTTTAAAGATTAAAACATTCTTGCAATTACATGCATACTAGTGGATTTACTTCAGCTGAAAGCCGTGAAATCTGCGACAAATTAAGACCTCACAAGGAAGCTCAGTGGGCCAAAGTGGTATTTGTTACAGAGGTGCAATCTTACCACGGTAGTAGGCCTTAGTGATGGCATCAAACTCCTCCTGCCCAGCAGTGTCCCAGAGCATTAGTCGGACCTCTTCATCATTTACACTAAAACATTGAGACAAAGTGAGGGAAAGTTACTTATTCGTTCAGAAGAACATCAATCAAAACAGTATCCTACCCAGCACACTGCACTAGTTTTTTAAAATTTATTTTATATATTAATAGACATTCATAAAACCTGCACTTTTAAGACTTTGCAACACTTTGTTTTGTTGTAACATAACTTTGCAACAAAACATTTGCCTCACTAGCCAATCTACAATAAATTTCTCATCAAATAACTGACTGTGCAAACAATTAACAACATAAAAAAAAGAAGAAAAATATTTCATTTAATGTTGTTTAACTCTGGACACTTGTTAAAAAAAAAAGGCTCTTGTTCCTCCAGGAGTGTAATTAAACTTAGACGTAAGTTCAATAAGGACGATCTGTAATCACTCATCTGCCTACTTTCCCAGGTGTTTGGCTGCTTCTCTATTTTACATCTCTTCCACTTTCCAACGCTGTCAAACTCAATGCTGACTTCATCACGTCTAGTCCAATCATCTTTCTGCCCACCTTGATCCAATCAGCCTCTGCTCAGTGTCCTTTAAATATCACTGCTCATCTTATTCAATATTGTAAAATAAACAATTCTACATTGGTGAAGTTGCAGTTAGTTGTTAACTTTGGAACCAACTGAGTCAAACTCAGTCACTGTATATCTAAAGTGTGCAGCGACCCTCAGTGACTTTAGTTATAGGCTACAGCCAGTAACAAAGTGGAATTTCTTTCACATCAATATCTTACAGTATCTGCCTTTCCAGGAAGTCCACTCCAATTGTCTTTTTGTAGTCCTTGGTGAAAATGCCTTTGCAGTAACGCTGGATCATACTGGACTTGCCAACAGCTCCATTGCCAACAACGACCACTTTAATGGCCACTTCCATGTCCTCCTCCAACATGACGGCAATGTCTGGCTGATTTTCTCACTTCCACTGTGCCTGGGTGGTTTCAGGGATGTGACAGGAGCACATGTACCAGCTGAAATTGTAAAATAAAATATTAGGTACTACAAAAAAAGCGAATCCCTCGCTTCAGAGACAGTTATCTAATAGTTAAACAAATATGTTGAAAACACAAACTTTGTTACTGAGTAATTACTGTATGAATGTATAAATGCTGGTAAAGTTTGGTTTATAATCAACTTTCTGCCCTTTGTTGTAATATTAAATGCTACTTTAATATTCAGCAAGACTCATTAACTAAACAAAAGAAAATTGTAATAAATGATTTCATCCTGTCTATTTTTTTAACTCACAATTTCCTGGTTAAAAGTATGAGTTACATGCACGTGGTAAGTTGTGACACATTAGTGCACTGATAAGTCTCATTAGAAGAGCCGCAGCTAACTGCTATTTATTTTTAATGCTGATCAAACTTATTTTTAGTTTGATATGTCAAAACAGTGTTAGAAATGTAAGCTGTCACAATGCAAGTTGAAACAATGCCTTACGGTTTAACTTTTTTAATAGTCAACAGTCACAGCTCAGCTTTCATAGGTTATATTCAAAATCAAATTACCTTCAGCGCCACAAGCACTTCATTGCACTCTAATACATGGTGTCACGTACACAATGGCTGTAATTAGCTTTTAAACTGTTGTGTGCACATTTTACTAACTGTTGTAAAACAAATTTTCAGCTTGACTGGCGAGGTGGTTCACTGTGTTTATTGCTCCATTAGCACAGAAAGCAGGAGACTCCGCGTAGCAACCGGGTGCCACACAGCTATATATGTGGACTGGCTGAGTGCTAAGTTAAACAACATATTGTGGGAAAGCTGTTCTCAGTGGACACTGACAGCCTACTGCGTGACTGTAGCGTTTAACAGCCTGTCTGAATTTGAGTCACAATATGTATCTGGAATTGAGCTGCCTGACACATCAGTTGATTTAACATGCAGGCAAAACACAGCTGAAAATAGAATAATATGCTCATCGTTTAATGTAAACTTTTGGATTATTTTAAAGGAAATCTTTACATTTTACTTTAAATGAGCCAAGGTGTCCTCTTTTCTTTCAATGTGGAATCCAAAGCCAAGTGACACATTTGCAGTCCTCTCATATCCAATTGTAATCAGTTTTAGATGTATAGTTTAAATGTGTTTTATGATCACAAAAATGGTCAAACTGGGAAGTTCAGAAGCTGGTTATGTATTGTCTGTTGATAACTACAAAGTTCAGAACAACATGGTTTACATTTAGATAAATAATGACCATTCACTTTAACAGTGCTTGAAAATTAGATCTGAATAAACACACTCTTAACATCATCAACAGTGTGGGGAAATCTTTAGGGTTCAGGTACTCACTACCCCAGTAATACGATCTGAAATACAGGCCTCCTGATTTTTTTTTTTACATAACATGGTAGCAGGGTATGCTCTGCATTGCAATGCACACAGTACTGAATTCTGCGAAGTATGAAGCAGATAATACACCCCCCTTGCTAGACAGTGAGTCATCTTCATAGACTCACCGTTACTTGTCCAGGCCTCAAGGCGGGGCACCGCAGTTTTTTAAAGCACAGACTGAATAACACATATCAAAACGCCATGACATGTAACTAAACTCTGGCGAAGACTTTTGCTATGTATGTAGTATGTTCATAGTCTCTGAGGGGGGGTTAAGTTTTAAGTCAACTTCTCACTCTTCTTCTTCGTCCGAAATCCCTTGCCTTGGTCAAGATAGGACCTGTTGAATAGCTGATATAGGAGGCTCCTCTTCACGTACCGCGCAGCTGTTGGTGTAGTCCGTTAAAGCTGAATGAAATAAACGGTGAAGGGATAGTGGGAAAGCATCCCAAAGAAGTGAGCAGTTTCTTACCTGTAAAATGACGTTACAACTCATTCGATAACATTAGGCGAGCTAAGAAGTCAGTTAAACCACATCCACATATCTCCAGCCTCCCGCCGCTCTTCTCCGTGTGGCAAGAGGAGACGCTAGTGAGCTGCTAATGCTGCCTAGCTAAGATTAGCCACTTTTCACAGAAGAAAGATAACCTAGTGCTCCATCCGTTAACGGTTTCTCCCCTCCGAGTGCAAAGACATTCACTTCTAAACGAAAGACACGGTTTATTTACTGTCGACACCCGAGGTCACTCCCATGACATTTACAGGATGGATATGCATTACTGCCTATTGCAGGGATCTACGTTACGCGTGAGAGCTAACCAGGCAGCTGGATAGCTCGCTAATGTTTGTTGCTAAGCAGCAGAGCCAACGAACGCAAAAAGCGAGAGTCAGCGTGAACGCGCGTCCTTCCGTAGGAGTCTTGGGAACTGTAGTTCTCATGTGGTACCTCTAAATTTACTGTCATGTATCAGATACAGGGGTTGGACAATGAAACTGAAACACCTGGTTTTAGACCACAATAATTTATTAGTGTGGTGTAGGGCCTCCTTTTGCGGCCAATACAGCGTCAATTCGTCTTGGGAATGACATATACAAGTCCTGTACAGTGGTCAGAGGGATTTTAAGTCATTCTTCTTGCAGGATAGTGGCCAGGTCACGACGTGATGCTGGTGGAGGAAAACGTTTCCTGACTTGCTCCTCCAAAACACCCCAAAGTGGCTCAATAATATTTAGATCTGGTGACTGTGCAGGCCATGGGAGATGTTGAACTTCACTTTCATGTTCATCAAACCAATCTTTCACCAGTCTTGCTGTGTGTATTGGTGTATTGTCATCCTGATACATGGCACCGCCTTCAGGATACAATGTTTAAACCACTGGATGCACATGGTCCTCCAGAATGGTTCGGTAGTCCTTGGCAGTGACGCGCCCATCTAGCACAAGTATTGGGCCAAGGGAATGCCATGATATGGCAGCCCAAACCATCACTGATCCACCCCCATGCTTCACTCTGGGCATGCAACAGTCTGGGTGGTACGCTTCTTTGGGGCTTCTCCACAGCGTAACTCTCCCAGATGTGGGGAAAACAGTAAAGGTGGACTCATCAGAGAACAATACATGTTTCACATTGTCCACAGCCCAAGATTTGCATTCCTTGCACCATTGAAACCGACGTTTGGCATTGGCACAAGTGACCAAAGGTTCGGCTATAGCAGCCCGGCCGTGTATATTGACCCTGTGGAGCTCCCGACGGACAGTTTTGGTGGAAACAGGAGAGTTGAGGTGCACATTTAATTCTGCCATGATTTGGGCAGCCGTGGTGTTATGTTTTTTGGATACAAAAAGTTTCATTGTCCAACCCCTGTATTTCGGTCCTGCTTTGGTATTCATATTTTATTCACAACTATTATATATGTCGTATACATGTGTTTTATGTATACAGATCACAACAACCAGATAAAACAAACAAACAAACCAAAAAAGTGAAAATGAATCACAACTGGATTAAAAAGGGCATTTCCCTTCAACTATGTGAAGTAAAACGCATTGATATAGCAGAAAAAACAGAAATACTTATGTAACCTACATGTACCTTTAAATCAGATTTTTTTTCTCAATGAGTAAATGTACTTTCTACTACAGTTTAATTTCTGAACATGTACTGGGAGTCATTACTGTGACAACATCCAGTAGTTTTCATTACTTTGATAACTGCATTTCCATTAAAAAAGACAGCAAAGAGCACTAACAATGCTTAACCTTCTGCTATTAGTAAAAACAATGTTTTCTTTGCCAGTTGAAGATATAGCAAAATTTGCTTTTGAGTGGGTCCATGTTATTGTCAAAAATGGTCAGAAGTTGGGTTAGAAAACAAACATTTTTGTACATTGTATTATTGTGAATAATCTCCAATAAAAATACTTCTATTATGCTGACATAGGTGGATTATCTTGTGTGGCAGTAGCTGTATATTATTTAGGTGTAACAACAGAGTTTTTTGTTTCAGTAACTCGCTATAGCAATAGTAGGTATGTTACAAAAAAAATCAAAGTTGCCAAATGGCTTAAAAGTTCACACCACTGGATAGAGCCTTTGAATAAAAACAAAATGACTCCATCTGTGTTAAAATTGGTTTACAAATAAGGAAGTTATGACATTTTAAGTGAAAAAAAACGCAATTATCTCCTATTGTTTTAATGCTTAACTGAAGAAAAGTTTGTGACCTTTAGAAAGCTTTCTTCGAATAACATACCTATAGTATAGCCCATCTTTGTTCAATAGCTCCCGGGCTTGGATAATATTGTTGTCGAACTTTTTCTGATTTTTTAAAAATAGTTTTTTATTTAAACAGAAGAAAATCAATTCCACAACGCTATCAAAGAGGTGTTCGGCAAAATTGTCCCCCAAAATGTTACTATGCAGTTACTGTTAAAGCTGTTATTAATCATTTGAAAAACAAAGTTTTGGGCGATCCCACGTATAATTGGTGCGTTTGTTATGTAATACAAATGTGGCCGCAATAACAGTGGCTTATCTTTACTCAGAGCGTCTCTGGGTACAGTTTGGTTAATATTCTTCGAGAAAAGAAAAGTGGAAAATTTTGCTTGGGTTTTCATGGAGGTGACCGCTAATGAGAGAACGAGAGAGAGACATGGGGCGGTTTGTGCCGAAAATTAAAACGAGTGCTCACTACATCGTGACTTTTGTTCTCTTCCGGTTGCGGACGTAACGTCATACTTTACCCGCGTTTGTTGAACAGCCCACTTTGTTTGGCGGGATTGAGTTTTGAAGACTCTACGGCATCAGCTAATCGGTAATGTAGCGACAGTATTATAATCTTATTATTCTTCCCAGACTCTGGTTGATAATATACTCGCGCTGTGTCTGTGTCTTTCTCAGTGCAGGTTAAACGCAACTCCGCTAGCTAGCAGTCACTGTCGAAGTAGAAGTGTTGCTGACTGTCGTTAACTCCTTGTTAAGGACTCTCTACTGTTACCTGAAGCTAAACGGTCTTTGTAAGCGGCTAAATTTAATCGCGAACATAAAATTGAGTTTATGTGAATGCCACTTACTGACTGCTGGACCAGTGCGACATACCAAATATAGCTAGTTTCACTTGGTCAGTTCAGTTGTCTGCAGAGAGGACAGATGAAGGAAGATTTCCAGCTGTCAGAAACATTTCGCCCGTGAAAGTGCTTCTGCACTCTTTTCTGTCTCCCACAGAAGTGATGATGTTGGGACGTCCCTCATTTCTGTTGTGTGAACAAGTTATTAATAAGATTAGTTAAGGAGGAGCTATGTTTGCTGGCCCATGCCAAGTTATATAAGGTACCACTTCTGCCACTTTTGGTTGATTTAAAAGTTGCTAACATGCTCGGCAGCAATGCGCTTGTTTTGTTTTTGTATAGCAGCATCCTTTACTTTGCCAGATCAATTAAGGGCCGGGATTTTCGTGTTGATGTGTAGAGAACACTTAAACAACACAATATAACTCCAAGTAAATCAAACTTCTGTGAAATCAAACTGTCCACTTAGGAAGCAACACTGATTGACAATCAATTTCACATGCTGTTGTGCAAATGGAATAGACAACAGGTGGAAATTATTGGCAATTAGCAAGGAGTGGTTCTGCAGGTGGGGACCACAGACCACTTCTCAGTACCTATGCTTTCTGGCTGATGT
>JAMQGT020013175.1:0-31718 GCA_024447675.2 Pterophyllum scalare | reverse complement strand
GAGCCAACAAATACAATTTAAACACTTGTTATTATTAAACAGTTAATGCAATGCTTTTGCTAAACCCCCTGAATTAAAGCTGAAGGTCTGCGCTTCAATCACATCTTGACTTTGATTTAAAATCTACTGTGATGGTGTACAGGTGCGGAATTACAAAAAAATTGTGTGATTGTCCAAAAATCTACTGAACCAAGTGTAAGTACCAGTTCTTTTTCATATTGTAATCTTTTTTTTTATGTCAGCAAATTTGGCCATCCCATTCTTTAGAGCGGGGCTATTCAAATCCAGGCCTCGAGGGCCGGTGTCCTGCAGGTTTTAGATGTGTCTCTGCTTCAACACACCTGAGTCAAATATAGAAGTCATTAGCAGGACTCTGGAGAACTTGACTGCATACTGAGGAGGTAATTCAGCCATTTGATTCAGGTGTGTTGGATCAGGGACACATCTAAAACCTGCAGGACACCGGCCCTCGAGGCCTGGATTTGAATAACCCTGCTTTAAAGTATTTCTGATCTTACATCTTCTCTCACCTTCTGGTTTCTGGGTTGCAGAAGACAGATTAAATATATGAGGTGCAATCAAAAAGTTAAAGAATTTAACCCATACAGAGCAAACACTATTGCCTGCTATCCTCTTCAGTGTTGTCTTCCTGTGCACCTCTGGACCACTTACTGTGCTGCTTCACTTTTTAGATCACTCCCTGGAAACTTTTGTCAGCTTAAAAATATACACCTGCAATTTCACCATGGAAATGAAATTTGTAAACATCAATGTCAAACTGACTCAATGTTCATGTCACTGATGATGAGAGCTGGGTCTCCTGATATAGCTCACAGTCAATGTAAAATTTTCAATGGAAGAGTATGTACTATCCAAGCACAAAGAAAGCTCCTCGGGTTAATTTAAACTTAAGGGGCTGTGCACCAGAAACTAGTCTACCACAGTGAGATCATTAATGCGTACACATTAACACAAATTACCTCAACTGTGCCTCGTCCCATTGTGTCATTGTTTACCCTCTTGCAATGCATTAAAAAGGCTTAAGTTTTTTTGGCCACATCATCAATTCAGTTCAGTTTCAATTTAATTTTATTTATATATTAAACTTAAAAAAAATCACACCAAACAGTTGTCTCAAGCCATCATTGCTTTATCCTCATCACCAAAACTGGAAGGATGGGACACGGCGTGTTGTTGTTATTTTGATAGCAGTCAGAACTGGACTTTCAGGAAAACAGAAAACAGCAACCTCTAAACTAATTTGGTATTTATAGGCAGATTTCAGAAACTTTTTGTAATCACACCTGATACAGTAAAAGCTGCCTAATATGTCAAAAATTAAATATGGGAACAATGGGATTGTACCTCCATTTCATTGCAGAAAGTCGCATTGGTTCCAAAAAGGATCTGGCACTGCTCGTCTACACTGTAGTGCATACCGGGCAGCTTGGGAGGCAGCCGCACCTGATAACGCCTCCTGAGGTCTGTGTGAAGTAGGCAGGCACTAGTTTTGGATCTGTTTGAAAGAAAAAACATGAAAGTGCACTTAAGAGTGAAGTAGCCTTACTCCCAATATATTTATTTTTATTGTTCCATCTGAATCCAAGAGACTCTGCATTTACAGCAGGAATATTTATATAGTATTAGTTTTTATTCTGAGAACAGATGTAGGTGAACATTGATGGTTATATCAATCAATATGCAAAATAAGACAAAGAAAAGACTCTTGGCTGTATGAGGTCTATCTTTTGTATATTTGCATGTTAAGATGAAATATTTAGTGCCTAAGTGCCAAAAACTGTACTTCCTCTAACGATCATTTGAGCTGGCTCCTATAGTAAGTGAATATCCATAAACCCCCATTTAAGAATGGCCAGCTTTGTATATATAACCAGGTATAAACAATGATTTTGGTCTCTATATCTATTTTCCTCTTTCATATCAAGTATTTAATATGAAAGTTTGCAATTTATTATTATTTTTTAATAAGTCATCTGTTTGGATTTGCCAGTGCTTAAAATTAGGATCATGAATGGCAGGTGTGTTGACACAGACAGCTGTAGGCCCTGATGGGCCTCACTTCCACTAAATGGAGTCATTGAACTGACCATCTTGGCCATTTATGTGGTGAGCATAATTAACTGAATTATTACTGAACTGACTCTCATTAAATATAGTTTGCTGTGTGGTACAGCTCATCCAAGAAGTTTGTGCTCCAATTAGTGAAATTCAATTATTTACTATTATGTTATTCAGCAGTAACTAGCAGGTGTCTGAGTGGTACACCATATAGTTTATGGATGCAGCTTATTAATCAAGGTTGTTAGCATTGGTTAATCACTTAATACTAGCCCCTGAATGAATCTGAAGCAGGAAATTAGAGGATATCCAGGCCTTTATGTCTTTAAGATATTCCTGCAGTTTCACCAATTGATGTGTGTCCTCTGGCTTCATGGACAGATAAAGCTGGGTATCATCTGCATAACAGTGAAAATGTGTTGGGACGTAGCAATTATAACTTTGGCCAAAGCAGAGGGAACTAAACCTGCAAACAGAATTAATCAGTCTGCAACAAGCACATGTAACTGCACCATGACTGGATGAGTGCTTCAAAGAATTATTCGGTTTTTAAGATTTTTTTCAGTATCAAAGTGAAGCCAGTGATAAATCAGCACCCACCCCTGCACAGTAGAAAATACAGCTGTAGCTGTCAAACTTCACTCCTTAAAGTGTCAGTAAATCCTCAAGACAGAAAGCTACTCATGTATAGCACAGATCAACTCTTTCATAGTGATTTTTGATTTATTCATGAAACCTACAAAGGCAAATATTTTACTTTGAACTCCATTTAATGCTTTAATCCTACTTAGCAGAATTAGATTCACGTAAAAAAGCGGTTGCGGAGAGTGGGAATTACCCCTCCCTACCACTCCACGCTTCTCCCCACTGATTGTCACTGCCGCCTCTGGGGTGTGGGTGCCCGTGGGTCCCGGGATGTGTGGCTAGATGTCTTGGCATGGTTTTTGACCTGCTCCCTTGGAGACCGTGGCCCGGGGGTGGCTTGGGCCTCTTTGGCGGAGGGGGCTCTGCTGGGTGTTGGGCCTTTCTCGGGCGCTTGGGGCCTCGTGCTCGGCTCATGCTGGGGGTGCCGGCCTGTGGGGGGGGGGGTGCTGCTCATTGCCTCTGACTCTCTGGACTCTTGCCCTTTGCCCGTGGGGACTCCGTCTGTGGTCTCCCTCCTTCTTCCTCTGGGGTGTGCACGCAGTTGCCTATTGGGCTGTGGATGGCCTGGATCCCCTGGGTCTTTCCCTATTCACCTCTGGATCACGGGGGGCATGTTTGCAGTTTCTTGCCCTCATTATTGAGTACATTGCATTAAAGAGGCACATACACACACATTACTGCAAACAACAAAATTGTGTGTATGTGCATGTGTGTGTATATGAATGTGTGAGTGTGTATATATCTACTCTTCTTCGATTATTTTTTTTCCTTTCTTCCCTTTGCTCCCCCCCTTTTTTTCTTTTCCCCCTCATGTTCTTGCCCCTTCCTTGTTGCCTGCCAGACCTGGCATAAATAACTAAATCAAAAAAGAAATAAATAATAATACAAACATTTACAAAAATAGCCTATAGAAAACTTATAGAGCTGTTCTTGTAAAAGCAAATATGTTTGGTACATCAGTGCATTCGGATCAAGATTCCAATTGCGAAAAATGCCAGACATGAAAAAAAAGATTCATGTAAAATATAAATAAACTATTAGATTAGATTAGAAGAGATTAGATTCGATTAGAAATGCAAATGGAAGCCAGTTGCCAGCCGCTGGGTTCAATTTTAATATTTTTTTCTATAAAATCTTTATATTTTAATGTTGTGCAAAAGTCTTGAGCCACAAACATTTCTTTATATTTTGCAGAGGAGAAGTCAGTCTTTCACCTGCTGTAATGTTTTAGAGTCATCCAGACTTCATGAAGGCCTTTCAGAGCTGTTCTTTGGACAGCTTTCTTTGGCTGCTTTTAAATTCATTTTCAATCCAGTCCTTTTTGTTTATTTGTTTGTTTGTTTTTTGTCAAGCCACTTAACAATGAACAATGAATTACTAAAAAAAAGACACTTAACAATAGGTTTAATGATTTTTTGCTCTAATTGTCATTGAGATGTATGGAGGAGATCAGGAGAGAGGTGCAACAGTGAGCATCTATAGCTGTCTGTAAAACATTGTGGAGCTTCTGTCATGGTTTGGGGCTCCATTTCAGCCAGTGGTGCTGGAGATCTTGTCAAAATTCATTTATCAGCACAGAAAAATGTCATATATGTGTAAGGATGCAAATTTTTGAAGAGGCAGAAAATATTTTTAATGGATTTGGTAACACTTTATAATATGGCCCGCAACAAAGGTCGTAAGTACCCCGTGTACGTTGTAAGTAAATTTAAGTTCTGAATAGTTTCCAGGACTAAGGCCATAAATATTCAGTCTAATTAATTTTGATTATTTAGATTAGCGATTTATATTTATTTATCATTTCTGTCATTACAGAAATTGTTTAAAAGGTGCCTGTACCGTTTTACGTTCACATGTATCATGTGTCAGTCCAGGTTAATTATCTGCCCATAGTACTATACGTGTAAAAAATTTAAAAAGAAATCAGTCCATTCCTATTCAATATGACCCCAATTCTGCATTTGGAAACTGTATGGAAAGAATTCATTTTGTTTTTGTTAAACATTCACTGGGTTCTGATGTTATGAGCTTATTGGATTTTGGAGTTTATGTTTTTCTTTATGTTTCTGCCTGTTAATATCTCATGATGTTCATGTGGGTCCTTAGTATTACACACATTTAGCACATAATGCTGCTATCTTGTGAACAGTTGGTTGTTCAATACAATTTTTTAAATGGTATTTTTTGTTGAGTTCTTATTATACAATAGTTACTCTTGCACCTTGAATCGTGCACCTGACATATAAAGTATGAATGTAGCCTTGGTTGGGATCCTTGTTAAATCTTGTTCTCCCTAAGATGCATTTCATCCTGATGCCATCTTAAATCATGAAGTCGTAGAGAACATTGCCTCAAACTTAACTGTGTAAGATAAAAATATATCCACCATCTGAGTGAAAAGCACCATTAGTTAACAGCATTAGTTATTTTAATTGAGGAATTTCTCTCTGCAGCCACAAACTGAAAAACATGTGTAATGGGTCAAGTGAGAGGTCTTTTTTTTGTACCAGGCTATATACATTATTTAATAGTAGAAGCTGTGCATTTTAACATTGGGACTGACTTATGTAGTCATTTGAGGAACTTCTGTTTTTCATACTTTCATTTTGGCTTGATTTTTCACACACTTTGCCTTGGTAAAGATTTGTTATGTAGCTCTGTAAACAACTTGCAATGTAAAACAACAGTAGCTTGTAAGCTGAGAAGGGAGTCTTTCCAACTTCTGTTTCGCACCTGAGGAAATTCTCTAGGTCGTTGCGGCTGCAGGATGACCAGGATAGGTCGCTGGGGTTTCTTCCTTTCACCCATTCGCCAGACATTATATGGGAGTAGCCAGTGCAGGTGGTGTGGTCATCATCGTGGCTCATTCCCATGCTGAGAAGACAGAGTAGCATACATAGAGTAGTAGTAGATCAGGCAGTCCAACATCCATCTGCAAACACCCCATTTTTTGTACTAGATCACATAGAACCTGAAGTATTTTTTATCTGCTATAAAAGTCACATTTAATCCTCAGTTACAAATGAATTTGGGAGCTAAAACAATCCTTTTCACAGTGACAGAGCTAAGTGGACAGTTATCGTCAAGTGTGGCAGAAATGTTTTTAATCAAGTCTCCCCCAGTCCAGTTTCTCTGTATATCAGATTAGCTTGTTTTGCCCAGTTTCTTTGCTAAGGCAACCAAAAACATTATGGTCATTATATCTCTCACACTTGTTTTTGCAGTCACATTTCACTCATTACACTAGACTGACGCAATTGTTCCTAAATCTTATATGCTTTTTATGTTTCTTATCTGGTATACCCGATCTGGTGTTCAGACTGAGGTGGCACTTAAAAAAAGACAGCAGAGAAAGAAGTCTGTGGACACGTTTAGAACCAAACAGAACCCCTGGTTGCAGAAAAGGGTGAAAGGTCTGAAGAGTAAAAGTGCACCTTTGACCTAAGAATCAAGTATTGTTCCTTAGTAGAAATAACTAAATATCTTGTAGGTGCTTTAAGCAGTAGTCTGACATCGATTCGGTTAATTTCATTTAACCAGCTTCATCAGTCTTTATGCAAAATTTCCTCATTTACAAGTTATTTGAGGAATATTTGTTACACTTGCATATTTCAGAGCATCAAAAATGTTTTAACATTAGACAAACATAAATATAAAATGCAATTTTAAAATGATGATTTCATTTGTTAAGGGACAAAAGCTATCCAAACCTACCTGCAATCTGTGAAAAGGAAACCGGTTATTGGATTTAAGGGGCAATTACTTGTTCACACAGAGCTCAAAATGCCCAGATGACATCTTGAAATATGTACAAAAGCGGTTGTGATACTGCTTTAACTCATAGATCAAACCATGAAATTCTCCCAACTGCCTTCTATAAAGAACTGGATGAACCCAGAATCTCAGTTTCTTCCTTTTCTTGTTTAGAAACACAGAGAGGACAACATACTGAAAAAAATTTATTTTAATGAGCCAAGAAAAAAGGTGTACACCTTCTTTTAAAAAGGTATTCTCAAATAAATTAAGATTATTTTGCATTTGTTTTCCTCCCTGCCTATTAGATTGTCTGAGTCCTCCCCTGTTCTTCGTTGTGTCCTCGTCTTCGCTTACCCTCACACTGTGTGTTTCCTTGCTCTGTGTTTTTCTATGATGTGCATTTTTTAATTCCTTGCCTGGCTTAAAGTTATCTACGGATTTTAATCGTTTTTTTTTACAACAGTTTTAATATTTGTGATTTGACTGAGGAGCTTTTGGGTTTTAAAAACGTGCAGTCAGATGTCACAGTACACGCTGGTAGTGGAACTGTCTTTAATCTCTTTCAGAAGACTAAGGAGAGGAACAGTCCAAGTCCTGATGGCATAGGACACCTTGTTCTTATAAACTGTGCCCTGCAGCTCACAGACATCTTTTGTTTTCTTTTTAACATGTCTCTCCAGACCCATCCTCTGTCATCGTTCCTGTCCCCAAAAGCAAGGGCACTCAGTCTCTGAATGACTTTAGGCCTGTTGCCGTTAATTCATTAGCAATGAGGCCATTCGGACAGATTGTTACGGAAGTCCTTTTACCTGCAACGGGAATCCCTTAAATATGATTTTAAGACATCTGGATGGCAACAAAAAAAGTAAGATTTTATTGATTTCTCATCTGCTTTTATTTGTATTCAATCACATATTTTGGCTAAGAAATTACAATGTTTTTATGGTATTGACTCTGGCCTCATGTTGGCTGATAGACTTTTTAACTGTAAGTTCTCAGCAGGTGAGGGTTAACAGGGTTCTTTCTAACGTCCTCTTTACCGCCACCGGGTCTCCTTAGGGTTGTGTTCTTTCATCCTTTTTGTTTCATACACTAATGATTGTCACAGCCACTATCCACATTTTAAAATTCGCTGATGACTCTGTTTTTCTGTCCCTCCTCAGCAGAGGCGACCCAGATCACGTGCCAGCGGTCAGTGATTTCACTGGTGTGAGTCCTCCTTTTTAAAGATAAATGTTTCTAAAACAAAGAAGATGGTTATTGATTTTAGAAAAGACAGTGCAGTCACCTTGCCTGAGGTTATTTCTGGTGAAGATGTCAAAGCCGCGAACCACTACAAATACCTGGGAATAATCCTTGACAACAGGCTGACTTTTGAAGCCCATGTAGATTTACTTTGTAAAAAGCCTCATCAGGGGATGCATTTTTATCAGAAGCTCCATGGTTTTAATGTGGACTCTACTTTTATGAGACTGTTTTATTGAGTCTGTACTTACTTTTAACTTAATCTGCTGGTTTAGATTTAGCATGTAAGAGCAGGAACAAACTGTTGGGAATTGTAAAGTGTGCTGAAAAATTGCTGGCATAGCCCTAAGCAACTTCAATGATTTGTACAGTGATTAGGTTTTTAAATGATTTGTTGTCATGTTATATTTTTTTGCCTATGTTTCATGTTTTTTACTACTGGCTGTGGAACAAATTGCTCTTAGGGGATAATAAAGATCCATGAACTGAATTGATGTAGTTTTATAGTTTATCTCTGGCTTTATGTTCAGCACTTTGGTCAGTGGTTACTGTTTTTAAAGTGCTTTATAAATAAAGTTAAGTTGACTTGGCTTCGCTGGCTCCTGTCCAGTCTTGTTTATATTTAGTGTACATTTTCCCTGTGAGATCCAACAATAAAGTTGCATTAAGCTGACTCCTGCCTTCTGAATCCTGCATTCGGGATCGCTACAAAAGACGACTACAGGACAGTGATTCAGCTGGCCTTTTTCTGTGGATATACAGTGGGTACGGAAAGTATTCAGACCCCTTTAAATTTGTCACTCTTTGTTTCATTGCAGCCATTTGCTAAAATCAAAAAAGTTCATTTTATTTCTCATTAATGTACACTCAGCACCCCATCGTGACAGAAAAAAACTGATATTTCAGTTTTTCTTTTTTAATAAATTTGAAAAAAATTCTACATCTCTGTTTTTTTCTGTCAAGATGGGGTGCTGAGTGTACATTAATGAGAAATCGAATTAGCTTTTTTTATTTCAGCAAATGGCTGCAATGAAACAAAGAGTGAAAAATTTAAAGGGGTCTGAATACTTTCCATAACCACTGTATTTTTTTCCACTCCACTGCTCCAAAGATTCCTGGAAACAATCTTGCTGGGTTACTTGGTATCTCAGTTGAGGAAAATCTCCAGTATGAACTGTTTGGCATGGGCAGCCCAGTTAAGGGGCGTGATTCAGCCTCTCTCCTCCAGTCCACATCCACATCACCTTACCCAACAAGTCTCCATCACCTTCTCCGCCCTACAACTCGTTGCCGGTTTGCCGACACAGTGAGCTCTGCACAGCCCCAGCCTGGTGATGCTGTGTGCCCTCAGCTTGCTGTAGCTGCTCCGCAATAAGTCATTAAACAGATCCACCTCCGTAATTAAAACTGTTTTGTTACACGGAGTTCATCCTCTGCCAGAACCAGGCATCTCTGAGACTGTTTTGTTTTTGAACCAATTAAAAAACACATTTCAGGTTGTGTTTCTGAGCCAGCAGAATTTAAACAGGTGAGTTCTGTTTCTGAACCAGCTAGTAATGAGCTTCCATGTTGTGTTTCTGAACCAGTAAAAGAAGACTCTTCATGCAAACCATGGTCCATGACAGAGACACCCACAAAATGACAAACTATACATAGCCCTTGTCTCTGGAAGCTAGTTTGACTGACTGTGATCAAAAGATGGTAGTATTCTACATGATGGTTGTGAAGTTTTATAGATTTTCATTTTAGTAATTAAAAAAAAAATTCCCCACTTGCCCTGTGGGTGATCTTCGTTCTCCTCCAAACATGGTTCCTCTACGAGAGGCCTGGGAGCTTGAGGGTCCTGAGCAGTATCTTAGCTGTTCACAGAACTGTGCTCTTCTGGAGAAAGATCTCGGATGTCGATTCTTGGAATCTGTTGGAGCCACACTCCCAGTTTGGTGGTCATTGCCCCAAGTGTTCCAGTTATTACAGAGAGCCACTGTTGCCTTCACCTCCCTCATCCTCTTTAGCTCTTCTCTTAGCCCTTGGTATTTATCGAGCTTCTAGTGTTCCTTCTTCTGGATGTTGCCATCACTTGGTATTGCTACATCTATCACTACGACTTTCTTCCTCTGCTTGTCCACTACTATGTCTGGATGATTAGCCATCACCAGCTCTGTCATTCTCTACCACCCTTGGGGGCATATCCCATTTTGACCCCAGGACTTCCAGGTCATACTCTGCACAGATGTTCCTGTATACTATGCCAGCCACTTGGTTATAGCATTCCTGCCTGCTAGCATCTTGCACCCTGCTGTTATGTGCTGGATTGTCTCAGGGCACATCTCTGCACAGCCTGCACCTGGGGTCTTGCCTTGTGTGGTAGACTCCAGCCTCTATCAGGCTTGTGCTTAGCACTTCTTCCTGTGCTGCCATGATTAGCACCTCCGTGCCGTCTTTCAGCCCAGCTTTGTCCAGCCATTGGTAGGAATTTTTGATATCAGCTACTTTTTCTATCTGCTGGTGGTACATGCTGTGCAGGGGCCTATCCTGCCACAATAGTTCCCTATTCTTGCTCATCTTCTTTCTCAGGTTTCTGCTGCCTGAGGTATTCACTAAGCATATGATCATTTGTGGTCATCTTCCTGATGTACTCATGGATCTCTGTTGTTTCATCTAGGATAGTGGTTCTGATACTCAGTATTCCTTGACTCAGTCAAGGACTACTGAATAGTAGTCCTTGGTAAAGGGCTTTCTTGTCTTGATATCAGTGGCTTCCATCTTCTCCTTTGACTAGCTGTGTATCTGACAACTGGCAGGGCATAGGTGCTGATTACCTGGATCTTGTTCTTCCCATTCAGCTGACTCCTCAGGACTTGCCTTAGTCTCTGCAGGTTTTAGGTAGGGATTTTCCATAGTGCTGCATTCACATCTTCTAGTAGACATTCAGAGAGTACTTCATTTAGTGAAGGGTGTTCAAGTTTCCAGCTTAACCATCATTTTATTTTTCAGGTCAACTGCTCTGGCATTCAACATACCCGTTGTTCTTGTACTCAGTCTCAGAATGTGGGGACAATGAAATCCACCCACCACCCCTGACCCTGACCCTGACCTGACCTCCTGGCCCCCCCTTGTGGTAGAATTTGTGTTGTACCTCATCAAGTTCTAGTTGCGATAGCAGTTGCTTCTTGCTGATGTTGGAACACTGAGCTATTAGATATTTTGATGTCAGTCTCGATGTTGGGTGCTGAAGAGTCCATAAGTCTTACATCCTCTTCATGTAACCCCTTTCATTGGGATAATGTGTAGTTGCATGCCAACAGTTCCCGATTCTCATCTCGTGTCCACTTGTGCTGTATTCTTGTTCCAGTAGCCCACTTATCGTTAGTATGCCCTGGTTCCTCAACACCTGACGTGGACCTTGCTAATCTGAGCAACATCTGAGCCAGTATGTCTTCACTAATATTGCTTGCTCATATTCCAAGGTAGGCTTGGGTACCATGATTAGGGGTGGGGGATGTTCTAGCTTGGGTATGCATGCCCTGGCTGGAATTTGGTAATGTCACCATTATACTATCCAGCTATATAACGTTATTGATCCCAGAGGGAAATTTATATGTCTGACATAGCTCATCTGCTATTTGCATGGCTATTGAAAAGCCTGATGGCTGTGGGTACAAGTGTTTTCTTAAATCTCTCTTATTTACAACAGAGTCCTCCTCCAGTACTGATTTTTTTTTTTGTACCATAAACACGTTGTAAAGTAGATGATCATAGTTGTTCATGATGGCTTCCTTCCAGTCAGCTGGGAGGAGAGCGAAACATGACTGAAGTCTCCTGAAATTTTGAAGAGTGCCTCTGGATGTTTAGTCTGTATCCTAGCAACAGTTTCATGAAGAAATAATGGGTCAGAGAGCAATTTCAACTTTTAAGGCTAGAGATCGCTTCCTCTTTGCTAGGTTTTAACAGATGTCTGAAAGCACTAATGTGTGATTCAGGAAGCGAGACGATGTCCAAAGTTAAGCACTGCTCGGCAAGTGAAATTTGATTAACTGGAAATTTAAATATTGCATGCAATGTCCTGATGTGTTCATGAACTTTTCTGTTTATTTCATATTGTTGTACAGGACAGTGCAAATTAAGATGGGTAGTTTGCAGTATTGTGGTACAGTTTAAGGTGATGGATTGGCGAGGATTTTAAGAGGAGCCATGATGGCTCCCGTAACATCTGCTTATATATCACAGAATGAAACTGGCTAAATCAACAAAATGCAGTAAACTTGCCAACAGTATTTATACTGTACACTCAGTTTTTTCTGTTTTAAACCAAAAACATTGTAAATGGACTGGTTCTTATATAGTGCTTTTCTGTTCTGCTTGAGCACTCAAAGTGCTGTATACAACATGTCTCATTCACCCATTCACACACACACATTCATACAAGCACTTTCTATGCCTAAGTGACTGACACAAAATGTATACACATAGTACATTTTGTATACACCAGTGCACTGTGTTAAATCCCCTTCAACCAGCAGCTTATCCTACAGTAACGCACAAGCAATATATGGATGGAGAAGAGTCAGAGCATGAGGAGGAGCTCTGACAAGAATGCTCTCTTATTCATAGTTCATCTGTGCACGCACAGAGGCACAAAACAGAGAGCAACAGAGGAAAGAATGCGTGCTGAAATGGGGAGGACTTTACTTGGGCAAAGTTACTGTGTTTCCAACCAAAGCTGCGACCTACATTTGCAAATTAAAGACAACAACCAAGTCTACACTCCAGGCACAGACTCAGAAACTAATAAAGTACAACTGCAGACTTCTTTTCCCAACCTGAAATTAAAGCAATACATAATTAGATTTCTGAATTTAAACATATCCTCTTCCACTGCAGAGGATAGTGTAGGGCCTTCAGAGCAGAGGGACTGGATCAGTGTCTAAGAACTGTATAACTTTAGTATTCACATACATATATTTCATTATAAATTCCGCCATATCCCTGTTAATACTCACTACCATACAATATTTGTGCAAAAGCCGGCCTTATATTTTCAAAGGATTTTTCCTTCCTGACCTGTCCAGTCAATGAGGTATTGTGGTTAAAGCAAAATTCTGTGTGCAGCTTTTGGTTTCTGTACTTCTATTTGCTGCAGAATTATTTTACAAAAGATCTCCAACAGTGTTTAAGTGCATGAAAACATTCATGTTTTACTATGTTAAATGTGTAATATTTATCTGTATCTAACAGTGTTCATTCACATCTGTATGTGCATCTCCAGTGTGTACATTTATGCTGTGTATAGGGATGTGAAAATATCATATTATTGTCATGGCCTAAATAATTCATGATAATATTGTACTATAAGTTTAAATTTAAGTGTAAGTACACAGGTTATGTTTTTGATGTGTAATAACTAGGGTGACCTAATTCATGTGGGTTTTTCCATCCCATATAATCAGTAATGAGTAGCAATGAAACATAATAACATTAAAACAGTACAAGTCTAAGCTCAGTTTATACAAGCATCTTGGCACTTTGATAGCTTCACAACACACAAGAAAATAACTAATTTTAGTGTATCTGGGTGAGTCTGTGTGTGCGCTTATGTAACGCCACTGCCCTGTCGTGCATGTTCTATGGACAGCAGTGAGGTACAGTGTGTGCCAGCTCATTACCTTTCTTGGCCCCCAGAGCTTGAATTGAGCTGCTCTCTCAAAACAGCAATAACATCTGTGGTGCTTGGAACAGTCACAAAGTTACTTCGAGCTTTAGCTTTCTGTGACTCTGCTGTCAATGAAGCGTTTATGTGCAGGTGGCACATTTAACTGTAGCTTTGTCAGACATCTTCTATCTAATCAAAGTGAAGAATCATATCCATGTACCTTATCTTCATGTGCCACATCCTGCATGCAAATGAAGCTGAATATTCTAGTGCAAGCATTGTCAGCAAGTGCTTCTAAATGCGTACTCCATCAGGATGCCTAAACAAAACAGATGTTATAGCATCTGAAACCAGCCATTTGCTGTTGTGTACTTACTGTAAGAAAGAACAACTGTGGAAAACAGTCCAACCAATTCTCTTGAAATTGTCTGCAGTTTGTGTGAAAATGGCTACTGTTGTTGCATGCTTATGCATTTGCTTTTTAAGACTGTAATGCTGTAATCTTTTGTAAATGGAGTATCAAATATTTTCCTTGGTCACTTCCTGGATTTTTTTCATCATTGGCTCCACCATACTGTAAATGCCATCTGTTTCCATCACTGCAACCTCTTGAGCCCTGGCAGACCAGTTATTGTAGGCTGAAGTAAAAGTCATTGCTACTAGTTTGTTAATAGTATATGATGTTTCAAGCACACCTGCTCTTCAACAGGCAATAAAACTCTGGGCAGCACCATGACCTGTGATCTATCTCCAGAGGAGTGAGAGTAAGAGGAGGAGGACGAGGAGGAGGAGGAGGACGAGGACGAGGACGAGGACAAGGACGAGGACGAGGACGAGGAAGGCCAAGGACCGTAATCTCTGATGAGATCCGAGCCACTTTGGTTGACCTTGTGGTCAACCATGGTCTAACAGTGAGGGAAGCTGGGCAAAGAGTACAGCCAAATTTGAGCAGGTACTCTGTAGCATCCATCATCCGGACTTTCTGAAATGAGAACAGGTAAGAAATCTGCTCTCACTACAAAACTGCAGTAGTGCGTTTCAATACAGTACTCAATGAGCACAGTAGTACAGGATTGCCTGTGGACTGTTCTTTAAGACTGTAAACATAAAATATGTTTCAAGTATTTGGGAAATTCAATTCAATTCAATTCAATTCAATTCAATTTTATTTATATAGCACCAAATCACAACAAACAGTCGCCTCAAGGCGCTTTGTATTGTGGGTAAAGACCCTACAATAACACAGAGAAAACCCAACAGTCAAAACGACCCCCTATGAGCAAGCACTTGGCGACGGTGGGAAGGAAAAACTCCCTTTTAACAGGAAGAAACCTCCAGCAGAACCAGGCTCAGGGAGGGGCAGTCATCTGCTGCGACCGGTTGGGGCTGAGTGGAGAGAGACAGGACAAAAGACATGCTGTGGAAATGTATTCCTACTTTGTATTCCTTAATAGTATTTACATTATTTTACTACAGTGGTACCTTGACATTAGAGTTTAATTCGTTCTGTGACCTAGCTCACAACTTCATTTGATCGTATGTCAAATCAAATTTTCCCATAGAAATGAATTGAAATGTCATTAATCTGATCCTGCCCCCCAAAACCACCACAATTTTTTTTACATTTATTAATTTTAAAAAAATGTAGAGAACTTTATAAACACATAATGTAAAAAATTATACTGTATGCAGTGTAACAAAAGAGAATGTAAAGAAATACACTGGTTTTAAGTGAACGACAAAGATGTCGGCGGAGATGGAAGTGGAGGAGATCGAACTTAAATGCTCCTTTTTTTCACTTCACTTAATCTCCTCCTTCTTTTGCCTTTTTTGGCACACTCTTACCCTCGCCAAGACCGCAAAACGCACACATGGATCATGTTTTTCAATAATTTTATGCTTTATATCCATGGTCATCATCCTTTTCTGCACAGATCTTGGCATTCGCTTTCTTTGGACCCATGGTTTAAAAAAAGGAAATGTTCCAAAATAAATGTGGAAAATAATCAAACACAGCAGCAACCATCAACAAAAACGAGTGAACAGCGAGAGGGAAAAAAAACAAACGGAACGCGCGGCTGGTGTATTTTCGCTCACTCGTAACTCAGATATTCGCTCACAGCATAAAGCAAAAATTCGACCAAGCGACCGATCGTATCTCAAAAAACTCGCTAGTTGGGGAACTAGCAAATCACGGTACCACTGTATTTGTATTGCAGAACTGAAACATTACCAACACAAGGTGGACGGGAACAGCTTCAGTCTCCTGAACAGGAAACCTGAACATGGACCTAGAAAATAACGCCTTAACACTATGGCAAATACAAAGAAGACGAATAGAGAACAATGAGATATTTCAAAATATTGGCAGGGTGAGCTTATCAACGCTGAACCGTGTCTTGCACAGAAACAATCTGAGGATGAAGCAGGTCTACAGGGTGCCATTTGAACACAATTCAGAAAGAGTCAAAGAATTGTGATTATAACTATGTGCAAGTAAGTCCTATACAATCCCACAATTGATGCATCCTCTCAACACTGTATGAATTATACATATTTCAGTCCTGTAATCATAATGATTGTGCTTCACAATAATGACCACTCCATGTCTATTTCTGATATTGTCATGTGTGTTACAGAGAGTCCTTGAGCTAGAGGAGGCTGCAGTGGAGCACCAGTTCATCTTCATAGATGAGGCTGGATTCAACCTCACAAAGACGAAGGAGGGGAAGGAATATCATCGGCCAGCGTGCCAGTGTTGAAGTCCCTGGCCAGCATCACACAATGTGTGCAGCGATTACAAACCATGGCATCATCCATCACCATGCTACCCTTGGGCCCTACAACACTGCCCATCTGATCACATTCCTGGACACCCTACACAACACACTCATTCCACCAGATCAGACATACAGCCCAAAGCAGCTCAGGTAGACCGCCATTTGGGACAACGTAAGTTTCCACCGGGCTGCTCTGGTTCGTGACTGCTTCACTGCCCACCCACGCTTTTCAGTTGTTTATCTCCCTCCATATTCTCCATTCCTCAGTCCTATTGAGGAATGTTTTTCTGCCTAGAGACGGAAAGTATATGACCTAAATCCACAAACGCGTATAGCCCGTCTCCAAGCTATGGAAGATGCATGTGGAGATATAGCACTTGATTGCTTGTGATGTGGATGAGGTGCTGTGGCCAGTCTGAGACAGAAGAGAGGATGCAGCATAGTTTGTTTGCTTTTTACTGTAACTGTATACAGTAAATTCTTTTTTGTATGCAGACCACTGTATGTGAAACTTTGTGTTGGTTGGGATGTACAGTGTTTACATTGTTTTTGTGGGAAAAATAAAATATATGTTACCGTGTATTTGTGTGTTCTGAGTATAAAAACAATATTCTAAAATATTTTACAACACATGTAAGTGTCTTCCATTCACCATAGTGTTTTACATTGAGCACTTTCAGTGTTCAGCTGGTTCTTATCAGTATCTATTCATATGATGGTGTGTCATCTGAAAATAAAATACAGTTTTAAGAACAGATAACATTGTTTTGAATGTAAAGTTTCATTTTGCAGGAGAATTGAAGGGTTTTGCCCACTGTGTGTGTGCTTTTTGATTTGTGTGTAGAGTTCTGCTTTCAGAAAATGTGTGTAAACAATCGAGAAAAATTGTAATACTCTCAGTCTCAATGAAAAATGAAAAAAATGGACTTCTGTCCTTTTTTATCATTCCTTGTATTACTATGTCATAAATTTAATTTTTCCATGTATAGTGTCATTCATCCATGTAATTTCAGCTGTAGATCATATTATATTTAGTATATCTACTGCATCTAAAAATATAGCGGCCTTTTTAGGCTGAAACTGATTAACAACCCCCTCTGGTACTTAAATGACCAGATGCTATACTCTGATTAAAAATGTTTTTTTTGAGTGTATAAATTTCTCTTTTTTTTTCTTCTTTTTTTTAAATAAAAAAAAATTGTCTTTTTGGACAAATTTATTCTGTGAGGACTGATACGTCAGATAGAGCAAGTCCATAAATTTAGGTAAAAAGGCGCAATTTCTGCAGCTGCAGTAAAGACCTAGGTGGAAATACAGCAGGTGAGGATGTCCATGGGTTCTAGACTTCAAGCAGTCGTTAGCTCCACACCTTGTAATCACAATTCTGTTAATAGTCCAATTACATGCTGTTTTAGTCAATCTAAACAGCACTGCCCTTAAAAGCAAACTAAACTCATGTTAATGTGGAGATCAGAAGCAAATGTATTCAATAGCTTCTTAAGGAGATATTCATTTGTGACCATTTTAATTTTGATATCCACATTTATGGAAAGGTCAGTAATGGAACAGGGACTTTCTGTCATATCTTTTGGTAACCCATTTTTATTTTGAAATGATAGTTTAAATAGTTGACTATTATTCTCATTTATTTTATTTGTCATTGTCATTACCTATTTATTTTATCTTAGATGAATAATTATTATATAATATTCTCTAACCCTTATGAAAACTGCTATACCAAAAGGTCTCTTGTGTACACCACACATAGACACATAAGTTGTTGAGAATGTGGTAAAGGATTTAATACCTGACCATATCACTGTACAAGTATTATGGTCACTGAACATATCACCCCAGCTTCATAACCTAATCACTCATGTTTTCCCATAGATCTAAATGAGTAGTCTTTGTGACTGAAGCTCCTCCCATCTCTACCCCAAACTGAAGCCACATAGAACTTTTCCTCTTTTCCACTTTGAGAGAAAATAAGAATCAGTATTTTTTCTTAAACAAAGAACAGTGTAAGTGGCTATTAATTGCTTTGTGCTCGAGGGTGCTCCATCCGGTGACTCCATCATCCTGCTGGGAGACTTCAACGCTCATGTGGCAATGACAGTGACAGCTGGAGGGGCGTGATTGGGAGGAACGGCCTTCCTGATCTAAACCCGAATGGTGTTTTGTTATTGGACTTCTGTGCAAACCACAGTTTGTCTATAATGAACATTTTATTCAAACATAAGGATGTCCATAAGGGCATGGGGCAACAGGACACCCTAGGTCGCAGGTCGATGATCAATTTTGTAATCGTATCATCAGCTCTGCAGCCGTATGTCCTGGACACTCGGGTGAAGAGAGGAGCTGGGCCGTCAACTGACCATCACCTGGTGGTGAGTTCGATCAGGTGGGAGGGGAGGATGCTGGGTAGACCTGGCGCACCAAAACATATTATGAGGGTGCGCTGGGAATGCCTGGCAGAGGCCCCAGAGATCTTCAACTCCCACCTCTGGCAGAACTTTGCATTCTGAGGGAGGCTGTATGAATGAATGGATGTATGAATGGACCATGTTCCGCATTGACATACATCAATTAGTTAAACTGCAGGAATGTCTTAAAGACATAAAGGCCTGGATGACCTCTAATTTCCTGCTTCTAAATTCAGATAAAACTGAAGTTCTTGTACTCGGCCCCACAAATCTTAGAAACATTATGTTGAACCAGATACTTACTCTGGATGGCATTACTTTGGCCTCCAGTAACACTGTGAGAAATCTTGGAGTCATTTTTGACCAGGATATGTCCTTCAATGCACATATTAAACAAATATGCAGCACTGCTTTTTTTGCATTTGCATAATATTTCTAAAATTAGAAACATCCTGTCTCAGAGTGAGGCTGAAAAGTAAATTGATGCATTTATTACTTCTAGGCTGGATTATTGTCATTCATTATTATCAGGCTGTCCTAAAAGCTCCCTGAAAAGTCTTCAGCTGATCCAAAATGCTGCAGCTAGAGTACTGACAGGGACTAGAAAGAGAGAGCAGATTTCTCCCATATTGGCTTCTCTTCATTGGCTCCCTGTTAAATCTAGAGTAGAATTTAAAATCCTTCTCCTCACATACAAGGTCTTGAATAATCAGGCCCCATCTTATCTCAAAGACCTCATAGTACCATATCACCCCAATAGAGCACTTTGCTTTCAGGCTGCTGGCTTACTTGTGGTTCCTAGGATACTTCAGAGTAGAATGGGAGGCAGAGCCTTCAGCTTTCAGGCCCCTCTTCTGTGGAACCAGCTCCCAGCTTGGATTCAGGAGACAGACACCCTCTCTATTTTTAAGATTAGGCTTAAAACTTTCCTTTATGATAAAGCCCCAGATAAGTGGAAGAACATAGATGACTGGATAGCTGGCTGGCATGCTCAGGTGGTAGAGTGGGTAGATCGATCCCCTGGCTTCTATAGTGTATGTGTCAAAGTATTCTTCTTCCCCCGATGCATTCATTGGAGTGTGAGCGTATGTGAGAATGTTAAGTAAAAGTGCTTTGATATATATAAAACAGTACTGTATGTGACCTGAATGCACGTGTGAGACTGGATGAATGAGACTTGTAGTAAGGTCTCTGAGTGCTCAAAATTGAGTAGAAAGGCATGATATAGGTACCAGTCCATTTACAGCATTTTTAAAACAGCAGCAGGATAATGACAGGATGCATTCATTAAATATAGTTGTTTAAAACTTTCCCACAACCTACTTGTGTCCCAACTCATGAGCAATGGTGAAAGCCAAATTGAGACCATTGTCCTCAGCTAACACACACTTCCTCTTGGCACTGCAGACACCACCTAGATAAGCAATACCTGTAACACAGTAATATGAGATGACAGTGAGTTTTCCAAGTAACAGTTATGATTGTGTTTTAATGCTTGACACTAACTGAGCAGTCAATGCCATAGAGTTTATCAATGACAGTTTAAAAACACAGATTCAGACAACCAATGTTCATATGTGACATGCCTAAAGAAGCATTCCAATCAACTTGTGGTAAAGGGCTAACCTGCCAGAGCAAAGCTGAAGCTGGTGTTGACTTTGTTACAGCTTCTCTCCTCTGTTCTCTGTTTTGTTTTAATGTGCTTTGAAGCAGCAAAACACGCACACGCTAATTTGGAGTAATTTATACAGTACCAGCCAAAAGTTTGGACACATTCACCCATTCATATGAATGTCCAAACTTTTGACTGGTACTGTACGTTCATCGATCTACCTACAGAGCCAAGGTGAGGAGGTTATACCAAGAGTTATTCCAAAGCTTCTTGAGAAGAAATCCAAGGAATCAAATTATCTCAGCCAGTCTGGCAGACTGGCATTGGAGAGGGATTTGGCAAGTACTTGGTAGTCCTGTAGCACAACTAAAACTCAGTATAATTCCAGTTGAATCCAGCTTGGCGGTCACAACCCCTGACTGCTGAAAAGGGTTTTATGGATATGAAATATTAGGGCTCACTGTCTAGATACAGCTGGACTGAACAAAAAGCACATCATGGATTCTAGAAGCAGTCAATTATAAAGAGGCTCACTGGACTCCACTTTAGAGTTAAGGTCGTTTCACACCTGGATGCATTTCGTAAAAATGACCCGAAATTCTGAATCTTTTGGATGCAAACTTGCCGTGTAACCTACATACACACTGGACGCATTGCATTTTTGCGAATAAATCGTCCTCATATAACACACGGTGAAAAAAAAAATGCAGTCGACATCGAGCGATGATGTAATGAGGTCCTGAGGTTTCTAAACAAGAGAAGGAAGAAACAGAGACTCATCCAACTCATAAGAAAGCGGCAGCAGGGAGAGTTTCATGGTTTGATCCCGGAGTTGAAGCTGCATCACGGCCGCTTTCGCACATATTTCAGAATATCAGGGGGCAGTTTGAGCTATTATTGGCAGAGTTGGGACCACATGTGAGGAGGCACAGAATAATTTCAGAGAGCCGACTGACCCGGAGCAGCGTGTAGCTGTGTGTCTGAGGTAAAATAGTATGAGTTTACTGTTCCCACATCACTGTATATTCAGTACATTTTGAGCTATGAGCTCACATGTTGCTAAATGCAGCGCTCTGATTGGTCAGATCTGTTTGTTTGCCTGTGAAAGTCAGAAAAATCGAACTTGCTCTGAAAAAAAATGCCACAAAATCGTCCTGTGAAATGACGGCTGCATTAAGAACAGGCGAGTCCGAAATATATTTTTAACACACGAAACAGTCACATGGAATTTACGCGTCCAGTGTGTAAAGGCCTTTACAGTGGGTAAGAGACAGTACACAGGTATGGGTCAACCACATACTGCTTTGGGTCATACTTAAAGTGTTTTTTCTTGGAGTCCCTCAGTAGAGGGTTCTTACAAGTCAGTTAAGAAATATTGACAAGCTAAGCAGAGTGCTCCTTTGGCAGGTCGGGATTGGAAAGTGAAATTGATCCTTGGTGTTTTTCAAATGAATGAATGAATACCTTTATTAGTCCCACAATGGGGAAATTACAGTTAACAGAACACCCATCCAAAACAACAGGGGAGACAGGTGTCTGAGGTCATGCAGCCGTTTTACCGGCGCTACCTTTAAATTTGATTCATCATTATAATTTGGAACAACTATACCTATATTCAGAGTTCTTTTTGAAATAATATAAAATCTTTTGCATCATCAATTGTTTTTCTGTAGCAGCAAAATAATTGTAATATAACTGTTCAAAACAAAATTATGCTCATTAACA
This sequence comes from Pterophyllum scalare, assembly GCA_024447675.2. Taxonomy (NCBI): domain Eukaryota; kingdom Metazoa; phylum Chordata; class Actinopteri; order Cichliformes; family Cichlidae; genus Pterophyllum; species Pterophyllum scalare. The sequence goes on along the minus strand of JAMQGT020013175.1, from coordinate 9,803 downwards.
ATGCTCACTGCAATGCAATAGGTCTGAGTTTCAAAACATTGATTCAAAATATTAATGACTGGAATCAAGTGCTAGGAAACATACATATGTAAAAACCGAATGCTTGAGTGTGCACCATTGGCAGAAACAAGCAATAATTGTCCTTTGACGCAGGTGTGCTCTGTGTTCAACGTTACAGACAGAACTCTGTGGCAGCGCACAAACACACGCACAGACTTCCTTCTCCATATAAAGCCAGGCCAGGGTCATCTGAGTCTATACAATCATAAATTAAACCACTGACAACTATAAGACAATCAAAGCCAGGTGATCTCTGGGGGAAAAATTGACAGAATGAGAGAAGGCTAAAGGGAGACAAAGCGTTGGTTTATCCGCCAATGCACCAAACACATATTTCAGTGGCGCAAAAGGTGAGCCAGGCCCCAGAATTCAGGTCCACATGGTAAGACATAGGTGGTCTGGAGAAGAATCCCTGGAACCAACTGGCAGGGTTCCAGGGGTTCCTGGCCCATTGGTCATATAAACAGATTTTGTCAGAAGTAAAGATGGGCAGAGGTTCACCAGTCTATTAAAAAAATACTGCATGGTCCTCAGTGTCAATTTAAAAAGATTTTGATATCATTGTCTAAAGTATGAAGAATCTGAAGAAATCTAAAAATCAACACATGATGCCTGTGACCTTCAGGCCCTCAGGTGGAACTGCATTAAAAACAGGCACTATTCTGTAATGGAAAGCACTGCGTGGGCCCAGAAATCATTGTCTGTAAACACAGTTCATCATATCATCCAAAAATACCAGTTAAAGATGTATCACGCAAAGAAGAAGCCACATGTAAAAATGAAATGATGCCATCTTCCCAGAGCTCATTTAACATGGAGTGAAAGTGGAAAACTGTTTTGTGGTCAGACAAATTGAAATTTGAAATTGTTTTTTGGACACCACATCCTAAAGAGGAGTGGGACCACTCGGCTTGTTATCAGCACTCAGTTCAAGAGCCTGCATCTCTGAGGATACAGTACCTATGAAATTGTTAGTTTGCACATATGGAAAGCCACGTCAATGCTGAAAGGCGTGTAAGTTTTGCAGCAACATATTGTTCACTTCATACAGTAGCATAATTGCCTTAGCCAAATTTTCACCAAATTGAGATATCTCTCTCACGTACCCTGCATTATTGCCTAAAAAATGAGTTAGGCAATTATGCTATGAGGTTAACAATATGCTCCTAACCAGACAACAACTTTTCAGGGAAGGCCTTGAGCAAGTCAGTGCTAAACAGTGAATCTACTGCATGGCTTCATAGTAGAAGAGGCCAGGTGCTGAAATGACTTGACTGCAGTCCAGACCTTTCACCAACATTTGGCACATCATGAAACAAAAAATATGACAAAGAAGACCCAGTACTGTCGTGCAGCTAGAATCTTATATCGGATAAAAATATGACAATATTCCCAGACTTTAACAGACAATTATGAAAAGAAAAGTGGATGCTACACAGTGGTAAACATCGCCCTGTCCAAACATTTTAGAGATGTGTTGTCATCATCAAATTCAAAATGAGCTAATATGTTTCTTTAAATGTTACATATTTCTCAATTTAAACATTTGGCATGTTTTCTATGTTATATTTTAAATAAAATATGGGTACAAACTCTTTTGGTATTGGGGTTGTACATGAGTGATTGTTTCAAGAGACACCTGATAAGTGTTTGAGAAGATTCATGGTGTTTTCCTTTCTGAATGACTCACAGTACCAGTCAGTTAATCTTTGTCATTTCTTATTGTTGAGGGAATTCTCTGAAAGCAACAAATTAGATTCTGTTCAATTTTATTTATATAGTGCCAAATCACAACAACAGTCACCTCAAGGAACTTCATGGTGTATGGTAAAGACCCTACAATAATACAGAGAAAACCCCAACAATCAGATAACCCCCTGTGAGCAAGCATTAGGTGACAATGGGAAGGAAAAACTCCCTTTTAACAGGCAGAAACCTCAAGCAGAAAAAGGTCAGGGAGGGGCAGTCATTTGCCATGATTGGTTGGGGGTGAGGGGAGCGAGACAGGGCAAAAGGCACACTGAAGAAGAGAGCCAGAGATTAATACAATGTGCCAGCTGTTGTTCATGAATAAATAAATAAATAAAATATTCCACATTACATTCCTATTTTTTTTTATCCATTTTGCATCCGTTAGTCCCTCTTGTAAACAGGCATACCCCACCCATTTTAACTTGTAAATCTAGATTCAGCTTGGTACAGTACTACACAGTTCTGGAATAAGCAACTACACAGAGCCAAATGTTATCTTGCTTAAGTTTTGACAAATATACACATAGCTTTTGTGTAGTAAAATCTTTGCACAGTAGAATAAAAGCAGCTGGTGAATATAATTTGTGCAGCACATTTGTTTGACATTTGTTTTAGTAAACAGTTCCAATTTATAAACACCAACTCACTAGTCAGCATTATATTTGTTAGTACTGTCTACCCTGTAAACCTAGATACGTTGAATCTATGATAAAATAAACGATAAGAATAAACCAAGGTAACTCGTTGCCTTAAATTTTTTTAAGTAATGAAGCATTAGTTGAATAAGTGCAGTGGACTATGTTCAACGTACTTGAGGTCCTTTTGGAATGGAATGAAAGATCTAAGTTGAATGTACTAATAACAGAGTTTCACTAACTGAAGAGACTTAGTTTAAGCAATCATTCATTACCAATTGAATCCAAATTGTATGTTCCAATTGACCAAACTTATCTTTTATAGTTCTTAAAAATCAAAATATGTCTTTTAATCAATCAAGCTGGGTAAATTAAATTATACAAAAATTTTATTAAAAATAACTTTTTCCATCATCCTCTTTAGATGGGGCTGGAGCTTATCCCAGCTAACCCAAGTAACTGTATATTTTTGGATTGTGGGAGGAAACCCACGCAGAACATGCAAACTCCACACAGCAAGAGGCCCGGGCCAAGGTGGAATCGAACCCAGACCTTCTAGATGTTATTCTAGCGCTGAGGCAGCAGTGCTAACCACCATGCTGCCCGGATAGTATAATAATGAATTAATTATTTAACTGACTGATCGTTTTAGTCTACTTTAAACCAAGCCAAGGAAAGTCAGCCAGTAGTAGTAACATTTCATTTTAGAAGAGCACAAACTCACATGAAATAACAGGAGTTAAACTTGATGCAGTGGCATCTGCATAGCTTCAGCTTTGTTGTGACCCGAGCCAAGGCGGAATCAAACCCAGACCTTCTTGACATTATTCTAGCTGTGAGGCAGCAGTGCTAACCACCGCGCCACCATGCTGCCCAACATAGCTTCAATCCAATGTCTGTAAAACTGGTATAAACTAGATTTTTGGTGGGTGCAAAACCTGAAGATATTAAGTTGTTTGAATTCAAACACATAATTACAATAAGAGAGACCATTAAAAAAGTACAGTCTACTCAGAATTGATAAGTAATGTAGCAAAATGACAGCTGTTTAAGTACTATAAACTCAGTTTATTTCAGTAGAAGCTGTTGATTGGACTTAAAGACACAATTACAATAAAAAAGGACATGAAACAGCTCAGCTTACTCAGAATTAACAAGTAATGTTCACCTACTAGGTAATTTTAAGTAATATGAAGTTGAATCAAAATCTGGGTTTACAGCGTACAAGCAGAAAGACACTAATGCACATAAGGGCACAAAAGTGGGGCTCATATAAAACATTGTGCTGAATGAGGTTTCATTGAATTTAGATCATGGATTGAGATCCTCATTAGCTGGACTGATTCCCTTTAAATCAAACTGGATGATAGCCTTTAGTGATCCTCTGCCATACTGGCCCTACAAAATCCAATGTGAATGAAACATAGCTCATTGTTGAAGCTACAAAGTGAGGCCAGGTGTGTTGCTGAGACTTTGCAGCATCAAAGCTCCACTGAAGCAAACACTTCTGAGACTGAAGCTCACAGACAAAGACCAATGATCCACAGTGCTGTTATTATCAGTGCCACGTTTAGACCAAGTGTTGTGCTGGCTGATCAAACAGTAATGCGATGGTTGATATAGCTGCCGGCATAGCAAGCCAGACAGATTTATCAGGCAGGACTCACAGTGGTACTGCCCACCAGCAACTTCAGTCATGTATTTTGCGCTAATTATCATTTACAGGACAAAATGCATTTCAGTGAGCCACTAAATCCTAAGCAGGCAAAGCTTGCAATGCTGACAGGATGACACGCTCAAGTCATCCTTGAAGAAAAGATTTGCTCACCCTGTGAGCACAAAAAACATGGAAATTCTTATTTACCTTTAACTAACCCTACTGGACTTTAAATGCCCTACCCTCCTTCCCCCACCCCACCCAATCTAAACTTAGTAATCCACATTTAGCACATAGTACATATACAGCAAGACTCTATAGTAGACTTTATCTGCTTTGCCAAGAAAAGCTCTATGAACTCTCTATAGGCTATTTTAATTTGTATATATGTATTATGTAACAATGCCAGAGCTGACAGATGAAAGAAATGAGAAGGAAAAAAGTGGGAAATTTAGGAAAAAGGGTAAGAAAAGGGGTCAAAGCAAAAATGGGTCATTAAGTGTTCTGTCAAAAGACAAAGAGCACCTGAAAGAAAAGGACATAAAACAGATACAGAAATAAACATGTGAGCTTCCTGTGTCTGTCTTTGTGCGAGTGAATTGGTTTGTCATTAAACAGACTTAATAATGAGGGTGAAAAGCTGTGACAAGTCCTCCCAGGAGCCAGAGGCAGACAGAGAAAGGGACAGAAGGCTCAGGCTGTCTGTGCCCTCCAAGAGCACTGAACACCCAAGGCCACATGTCCCAATGATAACCACGTGCCCACCCCATGAGAAGGAACATGGAGACCCCAGAAGCCAAAGGGCAAGAGCCCCAAAGGACCAGAGGCGGTAGGTTGGGACACTAAGGATCAGGAGGTAAAGAACTACCTTCAGAAGAGAGAGAGAGAGAGAGAGACAGCTCCAACTGGCTCAGTAGGGACCTCAATATGCCCCACCACAGGGTGGAGACAGGTGGCTGCGACAGCGTCCCGGAGCACTGCCGCACCCAAGGTCAACATCCACCCTCCCAACTGCAAAGGGTAGTCTAGAACCCCAACACCAGTGACTCACTCAGGCAACAACAGACAATAAAACAACAAAAAAAAGTACAAGGCAAACAGGCCCCCCTCCAACACCAGGAAGGGAAACCCAGGAATCGGGCAGCTCCCGGGGTGCTGGGGCCCCAGACCCACGCAGAAGAGATTGGCTATCCATTCCAGGGCCAGCATCTGCCACTGCAAGCACCCCAAGCCCCAAACCTCAAAACCACAAGACAGTACCCACTTAAGTCCCCAACTACTAATAACCACGGCATACTCACAGAGACCATAAGATGGCGGCCGCAACCCACCTCCCCAAGAAGCCCCTAGATGCCCGCCACGCCTGTGTCCACCCCCAGCCACATGCAAGGCACACTGGAAGATGAGATCACAGCCGACCACTCCCACTAAGTAATGGAACGGATCAGTGGAAAGCCACAGTTCCACCCACCAGAAGCCAGAGGCAGACCCAGGAAACCAGGGCTGCCCACAGCCCATCAAGAGCATTGAAGCCCCTTGGCTACACATTCCAACAGCAATAATGATTAAAGAAAGCGCAATTTTTGGTAAGAAAATTGTGAAATAAGAGCTATTGCATACGGTCTACTTCTTCTGTTAAGAAACCAAAGTTGGAAGGCTTGGCAGTCCTGGCAAAGCTGAAGATATTTTCAGGGACTCTCCTTTCATATAAGAAATATTAGTATATATCATTCTTACTATAAAAATAGTTACTTTATTTTCATTACATGTTCATTCAACAGAAATGATCAACATGAAAGATGCAGAAAAATGTCATTCACATTTAACACCATGTGGATATTTCTCTAGTTGTTTATAGACAAGATTCAACCCACCCTAGTGATGTTAATCTTTGTGTATTAAGGGACCTTTTGAAGTTAAAAACATGAGGGGAAAGGAAGTGCAGGTGGTAGGATTTTTTTATAGCTGAACCTTTTATGAGTTCTGTGATTATAGTGAAGCTCTAAATAGGTCACACGCTTTAAGTCTGCTTGCACAAAGAGAAAAGTGTTCTCATTGTGCAGAAAGATTAGCACACTTCGAGCATTATAGGAGGAAAAGCTGTACTGGGCCAGAGATGGCCAGGAGTTGCCACAGAGCCTCTTTCTACATCTACTTACATTACCTTATTGCAATCTGTACACATGCTCATAACGTGATAATGTGTGGTAATTAACACTATGTACAGTAGAACTAAATTTAGAGCCTGCTTGTCAAGCAAGGGTTCTGTCAGAGCTCTGACTTTGTGTAAACGACTGATATAACTATCTGCCAGAGGAGCATTATTGAACATAAATCCCTGCATACTCCAGCTTCCTTCCAGCTGGAGATGCCCACTTAACAAATCAGAACGTAATATAATGCTCATTAGTGATACCTTTCATATTGTGAAATGTATTTTACAACATATTATTTGTTTTATTACATAATAATGTGTTATTCAAAAATTGAGAATACCGGACAGTTTAGACTAGGGATATCACCAGAAGCTTATATACAATACCATGCAATCCCAAAATGCTGAAAACAAAATGGTACATTTTGTTCTTTGATAGAGTAGATACAATCCACTGTCAGAGGCTGTAAGAAGATCATTTGTAACCTTCACTAATGCTGTTTCTGTACTGTGATGAATTCTGAAACCTGACTGAAACTCTTCAAATAAACCGTTCCTCTGCAGATGATCAGTTAGCTGTTTTACAACTACTCTTTCAAGGATTTTGGAGAGAAAAGGAAGGTTGGAGATTGGCCTATAATTAGCTAAGACAGCTGGGTCAAGTGATGGCTTTTTAAGTAGCGGTTTAATTACTGCTACCTTGAAGGCCTGTGGTACATAGCCATCTAATAAAGACAGATTGATCATATTTAAGATTGAAGCATCAATAATTGGAAAGACTTCTTTGAACAGTTTAGTAGGAATGGGATCTAATAAACATGTTGATGGTTTGGAGGAAGTAACTATTGAAGTTAACTCCAAAAGATCAACTGGAGCCAAAGAGTCTAAACAAATACCAGCAGTGCTGAAAGCAGCCGAACATGAAGATAAATCTTGGAGATGGTTTTGAATAATTTTTCCTCTAATGTCTAAAATTTTATTTGTAAAGAAATCCATGAAGTCATTACTAGTTAAAGTGAAAGGAATACTCGGCTCTACAGAGCTCTGACTCTTTGTCAGCCTGGCTACAGTGCTGAAAAGAAACCTGGGGTTGTTCTTATTTTCTTCAATTAATGATGAATAGTAAGATGTCCTAGCTTTATGGAGGGCTCTTTTATAGAGCAACAAACTCTTTTTCCAGGCTAAATGAGTATCTTCTACTTTAGTGAGACGCCATTCCCTCTCCAGCTTACGGGTTATCTGCTTTAAGCTGCGTGTTTGTGAATTATACCACGGAGTCAGGCACCATCGCCTGACGTCAACAGTGGCGTTTTATGATAACTATAAACCCATTTAGTCTCAATTCATTTCAACACACTTCAGAATACAGTGGTGTGAAAAAGTGTTTGCCCCCTTCCACATTTCCTGTTTTTTTGCATGTTTGTCACACTTAAGTGTTTCGGAACATCAAACCAATTTAAACAATAGTCAAGGACAACACAAGTAAACACAAAATGCAATTTGTAAATGAAGGTGTTTATTATTAAAGGTGAAAAAAAATCCAAACCATCATGGCCCTGTGTGAAAAAGTGATTGCCCCCCTTGTTAAAACATACTATAACTGTGGTTTTTCACACCTGAGTTCAATTTCTCTAGCCACACCCAGGCCTGATTATTGCCACACCTGTTCTCAATCAAGACATAACTTAAATAGGAGCTGCCTGACACAGTAAGGTCCACCAGAAGATCCTTAAAAGCTACACATCATGCTGAGATCCAAAGAAATTCAGGAACAATTGAGAAAGAAAGTAATTGAGATATATCAGTCTGGAAAGGGTTATAAAGCCATTTCCAAAGCTTTGGGAATCCAGCGAACCACAGTGAGAGCCATTATCCACAAATGGTGAAGACATGGAACAGTGGTGAACCTTCCCAGGAGTGGCCGGCCGCCCAAAATTACCCCAAGAGCGCAGCGACGACTCATCCAAGAGGTCACAAAAGACCCCACAACAACGTCCAAAGAACTGCAGGCCTCACTTGCCTCAGTTAAGGTCAGCGTTCATGCCTCCACCATCAGAAAAAGACTGGGCAAAAATGGCCTGCATGGCAGAGTTCCAAGGAGAAAACCACTGCTGAGCAAAAAGAACATTAAAGCTCGTCTCAATTTTTCCAAAACACATCTTGATGATCCCCAAGACTTTTGGGAAAACATTCTGTGGACCGATGAGACAAAAGTGGAACACTTTGGAAGGTGTGTGTCCCATTACATCTGGCGTAAAAGGAACAGTGCATTTCAGAAAAAGAACATTATACCAACAGTAAAATATGGTGGTGGTAGTGGGATGGTCTGGGGCTGTTTTGCTGCGTCAGGACCTGGAAGACTTGCTGTGATAAATGGAACTATGAATTCTGCTGTCTACCAAGAGATCCTGAAGGAGAATGTCCGACCATCTGTTCGTGTACTCGAGCTGAAACGAACTTGGGTTCTGCAGCAGGACAATGATCCTAAACACACCAGCAAGTCCACCACTGAATGGCTGAAGAAAAACAAAATGAAGACTTTGGAGTGGCCTAGCCAAAGTCCTGACCTGAATCCTATTGAGATGTTGTGGTATGACCTTAAAAAGGCCGTTCATGCTCGAAAACCCTCTAATGTAACTGAATTAGGACAATTCTGCAAAGATGAGTGGGCCAAAATTCCTCCAGAACGCTGTAAAAGCCTCATTGCAAGTTATCGCAAACGCTTGGTTGCAGTTGTTGCTGCTAAGGGTGGCCCAACCAGTTATTAGGTTTAGGGGGCAATCACTTTTTCACACAGGGCCATGATGGTTTGGATTTTTTTTTCACCTTTAATAATAAACACCTTCATTTACAAATTGCATTTTGTGTTTACTTGTGTTGTCCTTGACTATTGTTTAAATTGGTTTGATGTTCCGAAACACTTAAGTGTGACAAACATGCAAAAAAACAGGAAATGAGGAAGGGGGCAAACACTTTTTCACACCACTGTAGTTCTTTTCTAGCACAAGCTCTATTAAGTGTAAGTGGATTCAACTTGAATATTTGTCTATTGATGAGATAATCTACCTCAGTGGGAGCAGAGTTTAGGTAGCTGCTCTGCACTGTGTTGGCACATGGCACTGAAGAGCATAATAATGAAGGAATGAGATCCTTAAACTTAGTTACAGCACTTTCACAAAGACTCCTACTGTAATAAAACTTATTCCCCACTGCTGTGTAATCCATTAAGGTAAATGTAAATGTTACTAAGAAATGATCAGACAGGAGGAGGCTTTCAGGGAATACTGTTAGGTGTTCAGTGTCTATGCCATATATCAGGACAAGATCCAGAGTATGATTAAAGTGGTGGGTGGGCTCCTTTACATTTTGAGAGAAGCCAATTGAATCTAATAATAGATTAAATGCAGTACTGACGCTGTCATTTTCAGCATCAGATTTTCAAAAGAATTAAAACTCTGTCTGGGTCTTTGATTAATTACTAAGCTGGAATTGAAGATTGCTGCTACTCCTCCTCCTCGACCTGAGCTTCGAGCATTCTGACAGT
>JAMQGT020013174.1:0-10234 GCA_024447675.2 Pterophyllum scalare | reverse complement strand
TGCAAATCTGTGCTGCAGATGATATCCTGTTTATTCTCTGGTACATCCTAAAGGTAAAGAAAAGCCCTCTTACCTGATTTTCTTTGATCAGTATCCTGCCGCCTCGATGCTGCTTTTCTTCTCTCACTCTGCAGTGTGTTACACTCTGAGTGCTGCTTTTATTAATAAAATCCCAACCCTTTTCCCAGTGAGCCTATCAGCAGCAAGGATCATAACTCCCTGCAGCTCCAGGTGATGATGTCATAGTAGCAGTAATAGTTATGGCTTTAGGAACACACACCCCTCCCCCAATAAAATGAAATCATGAGTGTACAAATCACAAAAAAGTGGAAGCAAAACATTAACTTATTAGCAAAACATTAACTTGTGTTTCTTTGGAAGGTGCGCACCCCACAAAGTGAAGTCATTAATCAGTACCTCTGTTTTTTGTCAACAAAATGTGGAGCTATTCACAGTGAGGTGATGCCAGCATCACTGCACAGCTGTAAAAAGGTCTGGAAGGTACTTCGAGATCTTGACAAATTGTCTGATTCAACAGGTCATAAAATATGAAAGTCTCCAAAGCTGTACATGTGAGGGTTGTGTTAGCTGGTGACCTGTCCTGGGCGTGTCCTGCCTCTCACCCTATGACAACTGGGTTATGGTTTCCCCCATATCCACTATTGCCCAAAAGTGGGAAACTTTATTGTTCCTTTGAGCATTAAAATCAATTAAAACCCAGTCAGAGCTGCTGCCGTTTTAAACACACTCCTTCATCTCTGAGCACGCTCTAAAAACAAAGTGCAACTCCAATTCTGCAGAAGTTGGGACGCTGTGTAATATGCAAATAAAAACAGAAGGAAATGAGTGGCTTATCTCATAAACACAGACTTCAAGAGGAAAGGTAACAACAGCAGAGTTCAACACGAAGAGGAAGAAGTGTGAAAAAATATCCAAACAAGCTCATAAGAAGCACCATCGGTGGTTGCTGTGGACACGTTTTATTGTTCTTAGCACGGTTTCAGTTCCCTACAAAGACGTTCTTTGTGTCTTCTTTGAATTCTGTTCACTCATGCTTCCTTTCTTTTTTACTGTGGTGGGACATCCCTGTGTTTAAAGCTCTGCTTGTAGAGTTAAAAGAGTCCAGTCCAAAAGTAATGAGTCATACCTTTTCTGCATAAGTTTATGATAAAGGTAAGCATTAAAAACCACAGGGTGACAGGTCAACACTGTTTGTCCCTGGTATTGCATACTGCTTTTCTCAGTTAAAATCCCTGTAAACACACAGTACAGGCACCAAAGTGATAGTAAAACACTTTTTTTTTAATAGGTTTCCTGTTGTGACCAACTGCCTTCTCTCTGACTGCACTCACAAAAAGTATCTTCATGCTTTTTCAGGGGTGCAGCTTCTTCTCACTGAGGCACTTCCTTCTAATTTGGTGTGTTTGGTGTGTGTTTGCACAGGTCTGTGGGGATTATGGGAATTCAATTAATACAAAGGCTACATCATCAAAAGCTGGAAGCCCAGTGGTGAAGATCAAATGCTCCTTGGTTGAAAGGAAGGGAGCCATAAAGAGATCATAATAAAGAGAAAAAAAGGCTGAAAGGTGTTCCTGTATACTATGCGATAGATAGATAGATAGATAGATAGATAGATAGATAGATAGATAGATAGATAGATAGATAGATAGATAGATAGATAGATAGATAGATAGATAGATAGATAGATAGATAGATAGATAGATAGATAGATAGATAGATAGATAGATAGATAGATAGATAGATAGATAGATAGATAGATAGATTTTCTGTTTTATCAAACTCGTCTCCATTCTCAGATTCCTTCAGCTGTTTTGTGGTGAGTCAGTAAAGCAGTATGGCTCTCCTTAAGACAGATTTGGCTGGTGTGCAGGTTTGACGTGTTCTTTGTAACCTTTGCTGAAAGTGTGTGATGCTGTGTCCATAGACATGAATGAGAGATTAGCTGATGATGGATGTGAGGTAGATGAAGTGCATTAAATAAAGTGCTGTATGGATATATCAGTCATTGTGCCTTTGTCAGTTCCTTTCTACAAACTCACTGAGCATTAGTTACATGTTTACCTCCCTTGGGGTTTGATACCTGTGGCTCCAGTGAAGACCTTTGGTACTGAAACAGGATTAGATCTATGAAGCTGCAAAGAAAGAATCAACTACTGGATCACATTAAGGACAAGTGGTTAATAAAATGTAGATTTTACTCATGATTTTGGCTTCCAGCACTTACAGAAACATGATAACTGTGATAAAGCAGCAACTCTTTTGCAGTCTATAAATCCTTTACAGTAATGTGCTTTAGCCCGTCCTAAAGCACACACTGACACGACTAAAAACTAGCTTTCAGTGTTTGCGGTATTTAAACCCGAGGAAGGATTATCAACGATTGCCTGTGGTTTCTGGATCACTCAGTGTCTCTCATCTTGTCTGCTTTCAGTGACGTGTGACAGCTGGCGATCGAGTTTGGCGCTCTCGCTGCCGTGCAGGTGCACTGAGACTCGTCCCACCTTAAGTAGCTCTTCTGTGTGATCAAAAACACCCCCAAGTCTGGTGCTCAAATCGTTCATACAGTGTGGTATTTCAGCACAGAATGAGACCGCGGGACTATTTCTCCTCATTTTCAACTCTTCTGCTTGAGTCCTCATAATGGACTAAACCACCCTGACATATGTTACAGCCTCCTACCTCACTAAAGGATCAAAAGCTATAAAGCAGCACAGAAGTGACCAGTATAAAACACCACCCCCTGAACAGACACATCACAAACACAGTGTCATCCCGTCAGTGTCTCAGAGTTTTAAGTTTTGGTTTCTTGTCATTATTCTTGAGTCTAGTTCCTGTTTGTGCTTCATGGTTATTCCAGTGATGAGTTTCATTTCTGTGATCCTATTTTGAATCATTTCTTGATTTTTTTATTATTAGTTGTAGAAGTTTTAGTTCCCTCAGCATTTCACGCTCTGTTCCTCCTTTGTCTCATCTTTCTGTCATGCCTCTCTCTGTTATTGTGTCTGGTGTGAGTCTTTTGGTTACTCCCTGTTTTATTTTGAAGGTCAGCGTCCTGTTGTTTCTTGACTTTCTGCTTTTCCTTCCTTTGTGGTTGTCAGTGCTGTCCTAACTATTTGTGTTACCTACATTTACTTTTAAATGGGCCCTCTGTGTATAAATAGTCCCGTGTTCCTTTTTGTCGAGGTGTCTGTTTCTCCCTCTGAAAATTTTTATCCTCAGCTGAACTTTGGATAAATAAATCATAAATCATATCCTTAGACTTATGCCTTAGACACGGTACTCAAAGCGCTTTACAATTCTGTGCACCATTCATTCACACCTCATTATAAATTATTGCAGCTTTCAACAGGCTGCACCAACGTCTCACCTTACTGCTGCAGACAGAAACATGCAGAAGATTTATGCTTTCAACAAACTCAGAAACAACTTATGCAAAACATGCCTTCTATTAAAATTACGGTGTTTTTTTATGAATTCACTTAAATTAAATTCCATAAATTTGACTCCAGGTTAAGAAACCTGTGCTCAAGATTAATGTTACTTTGTTTCTATATAATAAACACTTAAAGGAGGACAGGTCAGTAAGATTTAATGTAAACCTATAATTTGGTTGCCTCTTACGTTCATGGCATGACTTGATTGATTAAGCCCTCGTTTACTTTAAGTACTGTTTCCTCGTTTCTGCACGTCTCCATCAATGGTTTGCTATGAAACTTTTAACTTTTTACGTATTTTAGAGGCTGTTTCTGCATCAGCTTGAATATTTCAAGAAGAAGCGTGGAGGAACTGCACTAGCTGTGATCGAAAGCTTGTTACTGCAAAGAGGCACTTCTGTGGCCTGCATATTGAACTGCCAGCTGTTGGAATGCATCCATATTACTCACTGTGGGAATTCAGTTTGAACCCACACACTGTTTGGATTCCTTCATCAGCTGAGGCAGGAGTCGTCCTAATGGCTGTGGCTGAGTTGAATGGATGCTGAAGTACTTAACGGATCCTGACCACACTCTGCACCACTTACAGGACATGCACACTCTCTCCAAAATCTGTTTCAGCTCTGAGATTTTGGCTCACAAGGATTCCTTTGATTAATGTGAGCATCCAGCATTGGGGTACTATACACAGGACAGAAAACTAATAGAAAGCATCGTATGTCTAAGCCACTCGTTTTATTTTAGCTGTAATCAGTGCATCTGAAATCTAGTTTTAATGTATTTAATCTTGTTTTGATAAAGTGAGATATTCTCAAATAGAGCAGAAAAGAGCAAATAAACAGTAAATGACTGGGTTCAGTCAGTTTTGAGATGTCCTTTAAATAACAAGCAAAGACTTCCTGAAATAAGAATCACTGCAGCAAATACAAAAATCTTTATAAATGTTTTTAACAGATAAAAGCAAACAAGTGGTAAAAAGAGCAAAAGAAAAAACATTTAGATCAAAGATCTGCTACAAACGATGTCAAAATAAAAAGTGCACTCATATCTGAAACATTTGTCTGACAGTGTGTGGTAAGCAGGTTTTATACTACACGGTATGTGCTGTTCATCTTTTTTCACATTTTTTCATTAAGATCACGAACATCTTGAAGTATTCCACCCTGCAGCAAATACACAAAGACAAAAAGACAACAAGAAATCCACTTATGTCAGGTGTGCCAAATTAATTTTCCATATGAGGGAGCACAATGGGAATGACTGCTCACTCTGAATCAAACGTCTGCTATGTACAAAAAGATAGATATTTGTCAGATATTTGTCCATAACACTATTGTAAGCAGTTGTGTAACACTGCATCAACTGCAGGTGTTGATAGCTCGTCCATACTGACACTGTTTTAAGGAGAAAATGTGGTGGTGGTCTCAGTTTCGGTGGGCACCGAGCTCCGCCTCCTGCCACAGGTATACCTGAAGAACCTCTCCTGGCTCATGCAGCCAAACTGTTTCAGTAGCTTCAGGAGGTCATAACGAAACTTGGTGCCAACAAAGGCGTAGACAAAGGGGTTCAGGCAGCACCTTAGGAAGGCCAAACTCTGGGTGATGTCAGTGGCATAGAGGAGGGTGTTATCGTATTGGCAGTTGTCGGTTCCTCCTTGTGCTGTGAGAACTGTGTTCAAAAACAGGACCACGTTATAAGGTGTTTGGAAGACCAGGAAGACGGTGACCACGGCGAGGATCACCTTGATGGCCTTATTCCGTTCAAAGTTACGAGCGTAGTAAAGGGTCCTGAGGATGCTGCTGTAGCAGAAGGTCATAACCAGGAAAGGAAGCGCAAAACCCAAAGCAATCTGACTCGCCTGGACGGTGACGCGAAGCGGGTCTGAGTTGCTGGAGAAAGGGGTGCAGGTGTTGTTATTGATGGTGGTGTACACCATTTCTGGTACTGAGAAGATCAGGGCCAACACCCAGACCAAAGTGGATGACAGCTTGCTGATAATCACTGCTTGGGAGCGGTGGCGATGAGCAGAGATGGCTTTGGAGATGGCAAAGTAGCGGTCCACACTGATAAAGGAGAGAAGCAACATGCTGCTATAGAAGCTGACCTTGTAAATGGTGTGCATGACTTTGCACAGCCCCAGGCCCAGCACCCAGTTCACCATGGAGTTGGCTGCCCAAAAGGGGAGTGACAGGGCGAAGAGCAGGTCTGCAAAGGACAGATTGAGCAAGTACACATCTGTCATGGTCTTGAGCCGCTTGAAGTAGAGGTAAGTGAGGATGACCAGCATGTTTCCTGCCAGCCCCAGAAAGCAGATGATGGAGTAAAGGACAGGCATGAACACGAGGCGGAACTGACGGTTGGCGTCCTTCAAACAGAGTTCGGGAAAGTCACTGTAATCCATGCTAGCAAAGCTGTAATCTGTGAACAGCGCTGTGGTCGTGTAATTGCCATCCTCTGAGAAGCAGGACTGCAAACACAGGTTAGATGAGTAAAAAAAAATGCATGGAAAAAGTCCAAAGTATTAAAGCAGCTAGAGCAAAAGTACAGATACATCACACCTTTACTAACCACTTCCTGGGGGGGTATTTGGTACCACAGGGAAAGACTGCGGTTAGTTACATACTATTTATCTCAAACATATTTACAACTTTAAAGAAACTGGTGTTTTTCTTACCTTGGAGTTCATCAACCAGAACAGCACAGTCGGCAGAAAGTTTTGGAGATCTGAAAAACAAATGGAGAACATTGTGAAGACATGCTTAATGTGTTCGTGTAAACTGCGACTTCTCCGCATGCTCAGAACTTCATTCTGGAGTTCCTCAGGATTCTGTGTTGGAGCCAATTCATTTTGTTACTCATACTTCCCTTAGGAACTCCAAAGCTAAACATACATACTGTACATGCATTTCTGTGCAATTGATGCCCAGCTTTATCTGTCTATGAATCTAGATGTTAGCAATGAATTGGTCATCTGCGAGCATGTCTTCAAGCTATAGAGGGCTGCGTGATGTGCAATTTTCCAAATTCAAACAAAACACCTCAAAAATATGTGATGCTCAAACAATGTAGTTGCTCTGGATTGTGTTAGATGAAAAGAGGTACGTCTGTAACACTGCTGTGTGTGTCTTTGCACAATTAGCAGAATAATCAGTGATCAGTTTGCATTGCAGTTTTATAAATCCAGCAGATGCCTGCATGGAACAGACCACATCTTTTAAACTTAAAAATGCCAGTTTGTAAAACAGACTTTGTTATAAATCCAAAGTTAATTTACTGGAATTATTAGGTGATTTTCTTATGTTTCCCAAAGGTCTTCATAAAACACATTTTTAAAACCCAAATGAAACTTGTGTTTATGCTTTAGCGTTTAAACCAGACTGAAATATGATTTCATTTATATCACTTCAGTGTTTAATGGTGTTATATATATATATATTATATATATGGTGTATTTATTAGTAGTAGTACTGTTACAGCAGCAGCTCTGTAGTGTATTAGTTAACACATTTATATCCAAATATCCATCTACTGTGGTGACCTGTGAGTAGAGGGCAGCTGAAAGAAGCTGCATCTTCTCCTTTTATTAGTTTTGCTACAGCACTGTGATCATTGTCTGCCTGTGTGTGGGTTTGTTTATGCTTACAAATAACTTAACAGTTTGAGTGGGACTCTTTGTTACCGTTAGGCAGTAATAAACAGACTGTTTAAAAGGGTTTTCCTTCTGGACTACAGTTTTTTCCTCTTTAATGTATTTCCAGGGGAAAAAATTCTCAGTTGCTTATTTTTTTTAATAAAAGCTCTTTGTAGTATTCACTAGTACAAGTGTACTTGAAGTAATACTGTTAAGATTGTTGCAGACTGTGTCATTACTCACATGTTGATAATTTAAACTCCCCTTTATGTTTTTAGCAGAAAAATGTAACCAATTGCAGTTCCACAAATGACAAAAATCTATTTTTAATCCCTAATTATTGATGTTAATTAATCTAAACTCGACCACTACTCAACCTATGCAACCTTAACATTTATCCAACCTTGGGACCAGCAATAGAAGTACACTGACCCCCCACCCCGAGAATCTGGAGGTCTTAGTAACACCATTTTTTGTATATTTTTCTTTCTGCATGCATTCATTGACCGCGGCACACACAACCATGTTTTAACTGTTAGTTAAGCTCTACTCACCCCTGAGAGAAGTCATGTTGCCTGAGAGGCGTTTGCTGAAGGTAAAGCCGCTGCACACAGATCTGTTTGATGGTGTTTTCCCTTCAGTCTCACTGATAGCTGTCAGATACCATATCACATGGTACCACGTGGGGTGCAACCACGTCACAAAAAAAGACTTAAATGATTTCAATTATTGGTGCAGCAATATATGAAATAAAATGTGGGCATTAGAGTTCAAACTACAGTTGTGTCTGTCATTAGCTGTTGTTTTAAACACACACTCTCATAGCATGGCTGTTTATATTTTTAAGAGAATATAACATCCTCAAAATGTTGTCTCTCCTGTGTAACACTATGCATAATTTACATATTTAAAAAAATAGAAAGCGAAGGTTTGGTGGTTTTGATCAGGTGCAAGCTGTTCTTTAGCAGCGCTGCCCAACAGTCACATTTCTTTGAACAGACCTACCTGAGAAGTCGTAGGTGTTGAAGTGAAAATCATCGTGAAGGTTTTATGTAAATGTTACTTCAGTGGAATTTAGTGATTCTGTGCCCAAAAGGTGACTGAAGATCAAAGCCACACACACTACTCTACACTCAAATACTAATTTGAGACTTCACACATTTCTCCCTGATAACAATCTTGAATAAAGCTCAATTTTTCCTGAATCGTTTTTTTGTTCATGCTGAGAGTTAGCTGTACTTTCACTGGCATTTGCTGTTGTGTTGCTGTGACATTCGGTGTTAATGTTGGACACGAGGTGAAACCCTACAGAGGTGCTTTTTTTTTTAAAAAAACTGAGCTCTGTGCAGGCTTTCTGCACACCTGTCTCTCTCTGTGGTTGTGGTTTGTTGCTTTCACTTGCTAACCGCACTGCCTCAAATGTATAAAATATGAAAAGTAAACTGTCTACAATGCAGGGTAACAGCTTTCACGCTGAAACAAAGCCCTATCAGATCTAACCCAGCTTTGCAAAGCTGAAACCTTAGAAATCATAACACAAAGATTTAAATCTCCTGCCGGGTTCGCCATGTTTCTCGATGCACCAGTTTCATCAGGATCATAGATGTACAGGATGGTGTGTGCTGCTGCTAAGAAAAACAGGAACAGGAAATCAGAACAATTCCTTCTCATCTTACCCACTTCCCTTACCTGTTCTGTGCAAAGGAGAAAACACATTATGCAGAGTCTGGCAGGAGCACATGGTTGGTAATTTGTGTACCATGACTGCTTACAGCACAGTATGGTGTTTAAAAGTAGCATGCAAACTACCACAGTGGGCTCTAAATCAGCAGACTCATCTTTAAGTCAAGGATTTGAACAAACGAATTGCAGTTGTTGTTTAAGAATTAATTAATTTTTATGCAGTCATCCACTTTCAGAGGCTCATAAGTAATTATAAATGTCAATATTCAATGACCAAATCTGGAGTTGATTCTGAGTGTTTAACTATCTGTTCACTAAAACTTAATGTGATTTTGATACAACTGAATGAGGTCATCTTTATTATTATATTTATCATCATTAGGCTGAAATTTTTTTTTAATGAACCAGTTAGCGCAATCGCAAAACCTTCAGAGGACTTTTCCAGGTAACTTCAGGGTCAACCCTGGGTTTCCAGAACTATGAAGATGGCCACTTCTTACCAGTGTAAATCGCCATGGTAACTTACCCAGATTGGATATCAGCAGGTATGAAATCATCACCTACTGACCATTCAAGTCTCCAGAAAATAGCATTACCATTCCTGAAGGCTCCTCGGACCTCTGCAGGGAGAGCAGGAGCATGTAAATGTTTCCAGTAGCAGCTAAAGTCTTTGTGTTTCCATGATGAGCATCAATAATAAATACAGATTCTTAGATGAAACTTTAATCCTGGATTTTTTTCCTGTTGTCTGCAACCAATTTTACTGTTGTACAAGCATTAAAATAAGATCCTAAAACAGGACACCTACACTGCACTTGCTGACCACTTGATCAAATCTGTACGCAGACTAAGCCTGTGTTTGAATTCTGTTCTTATATTTAATCTTTCTTTCCCTTAAACAGCAGCTGAGAGAATAAAAACTGTCAGGAGCAGCTGATGTTCAGTTTCCATTAAAAACTTGGACTCGAACCTGCTGCTGACCTTCTACCACTCATCCATTGAGACCCTACTGACATACTGTATCACAGTATGGTATGGCAGCTGCACTGAGGCAGACAGGGTGAGGCTTCAGAGGGTAGTTAAGACAACACAGAGAATCGTTGGCTGCCTTCTCCCCTCCCTGATGGACATCTACACCTCCCGCTGCCTCAGCAGAGCCAAAAACATCATCAAGGACAGCTCACACCCTGGCTTTGAACTGTTTGACCTGCTGCCCTCTGGCAGGAGCTACAGGTGCATCAAAGCCAGAACAAACAGACTCAAGAACAGTTTCTTCACCAGAGCAGTCACCATCCTGAACTCACACACTCACCCACTCTAACTGTGCAACACCCACATCTCTGTGCAATATTATATTATTCATACTGAACAATATCTGTCACTGTTATATTGTGTAATATCCAATACTCATTCACCAAGTGCAATACTCACCATCTTCATTATTATATGTACATGTTACCGGCAC